>CM041723.1:870759-1098259 GCA_023373845.1 Nibea coibor
TGTGGTCAAGTTCGCTGAATCAGTTCAGCCATCTCAGCTGCCAGCACAGCTCCACATAGTTCAAGGCGAGGGATGGTGGGCTCTGTTTGAGGAGCTAGGCGGGGGGGTCGCAGCCATGTCATGGTAGGTGTGCTGTATATTTTCCTGCTTTTTTGTCCTTTGCCAATCACACCTGTGCTCAGTGTCCCATTCATGAATGTCAGCAGAAAGTTCTCTTCCTTTAATAGTCACCGGCACAACAAACCCCAATGGGTCAAAGAGGCTATTGATGATGGACAGCACTCCGCGGCTTGTCATTGACAGCAACTCTGAATGTGAAAGTGTCAGAGTCTGTGTCCCAACACACACCAAGGCTTCTTTGCACTGGAAGCTCTGCCTCATCAAGGCCCAAATCATTTAGTCACCTGCAGCAAGGTTTCCAGGTGAAAGCTTGCATCACTGCAACACTGTCTGAGGAGATTTTATGTAGTTTAAGATTTGACTCTGCCAGTGAAGCTTGAGTGCGCTTCAGCAGATCAATGGCTTCGGATTATCCTTGTGCCAGAGGAACCTTAAGTTGTTTCTGTGATCTTTCACTAAAAATCCATAGAACATTTGTTGGATGTCGGCCGTTAGTGCGACAAGCTCCTTTCTGAACCTAAGCGCTACTCCAAGGAGGGAGTTGTTCAAGTCAGGGCCTGAGAATAAGCCGTTGTTGAGAGAGATGCCACCTTCTTGTGCGCTCGAGTCAAATACAACCCGTATCTGACCCGGCTTTTGGGGGTAATACACTCGAAAAATGGGTAAGTACCAGCACTCTGCATTCTCTGGGAGCAGCGGGGCTTCCTCAGCGTGTCCATTTTTAAAGAGCTTCTCCATAAAGGCAACAAACTGTTCTTTCATTTCAGGATTTTTGTTCAGCTTACATTGCAAAGGCATGGAAGACATGGTCTGGGTGACCTGAATGATAGTCAGCCAATTCAGCTGTTCTTTTCATCTCTGCAGAGCTCCTTCTGCATGAGTTCCAGAAATGTTTCATCTTCAAAAGACAAAGCAGGTTTGTCATCATTCTCCATTCTCATAAAAATGCTGTGCTCTAGTTTGTCTTCAGCAGGCACTTTGGCAGCAGAACAGCTGGACAGATGGGTGGAAATGCCACGCCTGTGCTCCCCGCCGTAGCTCACCTTTTCTTTAACGCTGATGTGTGTCTGACATGGCGTTAGATAAGATGGACGTCCATTCTGCAGGATGTTAGTCTTAAAGGCGGCTACTGTAGGTTTATGATCGCTGTCAATGCAGACCTCCCCCACTATCACCCAGCCTACCCAGCCAATCCAAACACTGGGCAAAAGGTGCATTGTGGGGCCCATTGATTTGTTGTCTCACCTTGTGAACACGTATGAGGTCTCTCCCCAGTAAGATCAAGATCTGCACCTCAGGATCTTGCCACAGGCCACAGGTGAGTATGGGAAAGAGCAACCTCTGGTGAAGGTATTGCTCATGAAGTCATTACATTTAATGAGTGGTGGTAAGTCTAAACACACATCACCATTCATGGCTCCTATCTGGAAACTAACAGCCTTTCTTCCAGTCATTTCAATAGTGCCAGCACAGGTTCTCATCAGGTAGGATGGCGGGGTGCTTTGCATACCAAAGAGCTGGAAAAACTAGCCAGTTCTCTACCCAGTGAGCAATTGCTTTGACCGTCAAGGATAGCATACATCTTGACTGAGTATTCTTGGTGCTACAACTAGCACCAAGCATATTTTTGCACATAAACATGCAGGGAGGCCTTCTCCACACACTTCAGTGCACCTTGATGTTATCTCTGGAGGTTGTTTTGCTGCACTGTGCCTGGCTCAGTTGCAGATGAGTTGCACTGCTGGTGAGAAGCAGCCGTCTGGATGCATGGCTGTGTAGTGTCGGTCACTCTCACACTCATTACATTTTAGCTCCACAGGACATTCTCTGGCCACGTGAGAAGCAGAGCAGCACCTAAAACATTATCTGTGACCTGTGATCTCTGCATTTTTCCAGAGGATGAGATTTGTTGTGAAGTGGACAGTATTTAGTTGGATCACTTCTGTTTTTTTCTCCATCTCTGCTCTATATGTCACGCTTGAGCCTGCTGTTTCAGTGAGTATTTCAAAACTGTTGTTCACCAATCGACAGCCATTTTTCTTGCAGGTTTGGAGGCAACTTTTCAACAATGGGGTTGATGCCCCGGGGTGTGTCGAGGTAACTGAGTCCAGGTAAGTACCCAATAGCTGAGAGCAGCTCCATGAGCAGGTCAGTAAGTTCTCTTAGTTTAATATTCTCCCTTGAAGTGAGACAAGGAAAGTTATCCAGCTGCTTAAATAAAGCACTCTCTATCACTTCAGATGCGGCATAGCACTCTCTGAGTCTTGTCCAAGACATCAGCAGCGCACTGTAGTGAATTCCTGTGGCTGCCGAAGTCGGTCTTGTGGAAGCTTGGGAAGAAAAAAGCCGCAACTCATCTTGACTTGAATAATTAGGACTTTATTCAAAGAAACAAGCGAGTCTGAGATGCATCTCTGTGGATCTTCATGCCGAATGGTCCGAATCGTCCGAATCGTCCGAATTCTGTTCCCCTCCTTCTCCTGGGCTAGGTCTTATATTTACAAACTCATGAATAAACATTCTGAACCCTGTCCTGTTAAGGAATCAACCTCTGTCATTATCTTCCCTAACTTACTTGGCCACCTGTTTTCTTACTAAGAGAGATCGTAAACACCATAGGATGTTCAGTCTAGCAGCACTGCACATCATCCACCCAAAAGGTAGATCGTAAATACAGTAGAATGTTTACTTTCTCGTGCAGCATGAGAGATTGTAAATGCTAACAAATGGGCTTCACAGTGAGAGGGGTCATTGCACAAATGGTTAGGCTTCACAAAGAGAGGATCATTGCAAGTTCTTACAAATATGCACTTTTACCTTAGGAAAGACAGTATATATGACTAAAAATACACTACATTCCCCCCTCTGCGGCTTTTTAAAGTCGCGGCAAAGAAATAAAACTCAGCTCAACATCTATCAGTTGTCATAAAACTCCTTTTCACTTGTTTCACTTCAACAAAGTCCTTTTCTCCAATTTTTAATTTTAATTTCTGATACGCACTATAATTTAGGTCAACTAATTTAGTATTTAGCCTTACAGTAAATCCTATGCGCACATTATTTTAATTACTTTAGACTAAGTAAAATATTCAATTGTCCTAATAAGGTCAAATTTATGGGCTAATCCCTCCCAACTAGCAGAGCTCTTCCCAGGTAGCTATACAGCTACTTTCCCTGAAATCCCAGAAAGTGCACTCTATTCATCCAATAACATCTATTATACAAGTGCAGCTGGAAAGAGGTCTGCCCCAGTTGGGTACCATCATCTAGTCGAAAAACCACCTCTAGGAGATGTAAAAAAAAGTAGACTGATGGTCTCCTAATCTAAAGAAGATCTCACCCACAGGCCAATCAGGATGAGGAACTTCTCTTTAAGTCAGTCATTTCTTGTTAACAACAAACATTATCACAAAATATAGCATCATTCAACATCACTCTTTACAAAAATAAATCAAACTGTATCATGAAAAGAAATATGCAGACATATAAAGCATAAGCATAAATCATGTCATATGCAGTTACAATTCCACATTTTCTCCATGGTTGGCTAACAGAAATCAAAGTTCCTGTTGCTTATCCAGGGCTGACAGTCCTTTTTTATTGTCCAGTTATGAGTCTCTGAGTCCAAGCGTAGGAGCCCTGAACCAGCTGTGCACTCGCTGGTCAATCTCCTCACATTGTCCTTAGAGGTAGAGAACATAAACAACCAGTATCTTGCAAACACATCTGATATAATATAGACATAAGCAGATACCGGACAGATGTCATAATCAATAATCACAGATCAGGTGTGTCCAAAATCCAAATGTGAACCAACATCTTACCATTTTTAATCAATTATATTCCAATTATCCCCCCCTTGTATCTCATCGTTCATTTTATTCCCCATATTGCTTAACTATACTGGTTCCTGTTTGGAATTTTGAACACCTCCGCTCCAGGCACCAAAGCTGATTCCCATCCATAAAGTGAACAATAAAACAATCAGTATATAGATATGTATTCAAAACAATTCGATTAACAACTGAAACATAAAACAAATCAAATAAACATACATACATGGATTACTCCAATGGTACATGAATGCATATCAAAGCTCTCACTAATCAAACAGTCATCCTAATATACGACAAAAATGGATACATTTTCATCACATACTGTAACCCTCTGCCACTGCTTCCTCTAAACCATTCAGTTCATTTCCAAAAATCTTTCAAATCTTCTCCTCGCTCCCCTGGATCTTCCTCATCTTGGTCTTTCAGGCATGGTGTCTCTTCTCTCGGTGCCTTCACACAAAGCGTTAACGCAATATCCAGTTGGAGACCCTTTAGTCTGCACCGTCGTTCCTGTACAGCCTCAAATGGTCTCTCTCAACGAGTGTTGAACCATTTTCTTCTGAACACCTTCACAAACACCTTGTCTCCAGGTCTTATCATGTTCTTTTCTCTCTCTCTGTTCTCCTGCTGTTATTGTTGTTCCTGAGTTTTGTAGAATCAACTTCACCGTTTTATCTACAAACTCACGTCCATTGTCGCTACTTATATGATCAGGTAAACCCCAACGGGGCACAACTTCACGGCACAAGAGCTTAGCAACAGATTGAGCATCTTTGCCCAACACCATGTCCACATAGGCAATAACTAATTCATGCACGTGTTCACATGTTTCAAGCAAATATGGTACCCAAAAACCATACTCTTTTGTTATTTTCCTTCTAACATCCCCACTTGCAACATGGGTGACACTATCAATCCCAGCACCTCTCTACTTTTCTTATGCAATCATGGGACTCCTTCTTCCAAGGTTGGCAAAGTCTCAGCTGTATTTACTGTAGTACATCTGACTAAGAGACCCACTTTTTCTTGAACATATTGCAACTTTTCTGAGAAACCTTAGGTCCTCGTTCAGCTAATATCTGTAGCAGCCTAATTGAGTTTTCATGACATGTTTCTTTATCAACTGAGGAGATAATTCTATGATCTACATATTAACAGTCTACTGGTGATTTCCTCTCCTGTGTCTTCGAAATCTTCTTTCAGAACTTTGAAAATGTTGGACGAGTGCTTGTATCCTTGTGGTAGTCTCTGATAGTGATAAAATTGCTCCTTTAAAAACCCTAATATGCCTTGTGATTCGACACTAAGGGGAATGCTGAAAAATGCTCCACACAAGTTCAAAACTGTGCGCCACTTAGCTTCTGGTGGAATTTCAGCTCACCTTCGACAGGGTGTGTGGATTTGGCACCTCCGCAGGGAAATCAGTCACCACCGCATTCACAGCTCTTAAATCATGTACCAAATGGTAAAAGTCATCTGGTTCCTTCCAAGGAGGCAATGGTGTACAGCTCTGAGGGTTGTGAGTCATCTTCAAACCATCTGCTTGCAAAAGTCCTTCAACTTGTGGTTCAGTCCTTGAATTGCCTCCTCCTTCAGTGGGTACTGCTTCTTCCATGTTGGTCTAGCTCCTGGTCGAAGTTCAAATTTCACCCGTTGGGTCGACTCCACGAGTCCAATATCTGCATTTTGTTGTGACCACACACATTTTGGCACTTGTCGTATCATTTCTTCTCTCATATGGTCAGAATCTGACCTAATGCTGAGCACTGACTCATCTGTGGTTGCTCCAGTCCATGAGCAGAGATTGCAATTCTTATGAATCTGTGATCTTCACTTCTCCAGATACCAGAATGTTTTTTAGCGGTACAAAGCTAGCTTCTTCTGATTCCACGAGCATAGCTCCCATATGCTTGTTCATAGCTCTCAGCTATCTTCAAAGTCACTCTTATTTCATCATCTTCAGTATAGTATGCATCATCATGACTCAAAACTGTAAATAGATACAAGCACTTGCAGTGCTTTACGCATTTCCAGGTTAAGTGTCCCCTCCAGCGGCCATGGTTGATCAATCTCAGACCAGATATCTTAGTAATATCTTTAACAGATGGATTATTTCCCTGTACTATATCCATAGGGGTGATCACCTTTAGAGTGTTAATGTCTTTCTTCTGCATCATGCAATAAATTAATTCTCTATAGTAAGTGTTTATATTTTCTTTTCCAATGCCAATCCTTTCCCAAATATGAAAAAATCAAATCAAATCAATCCAATGCTTATTCATAATTCTATGTCACCACAGTCAAATAAAGATCAGCTGCGAAGTTTGCCAACCTCAGATACCACTCTACATTACTACACTTTACAACAACAGGCAGAAATGGAACACAATGCAAATAGACTATAGTCAATACCAATCAAAAGTATCATTAGCTCCAGAACCTGGAATTAAAGGAAAGAAGGCCCCAAAATTCAAATATCAGTATTTTGACAACCCATGAACTTGCCATAATAAAGTTTCAACACATTCACCTTCAATGCCATTAAATCATCAATTTCATAACATGTATGTCATGTATAATTCACTCTAATATTTTTCCTATAATCTTTTCTATAAATCAATGGCTGTAGCAACTACAGTCACATATCAAATCAATGGATCTACAAACTTCTCATCTATCATCTTCTTTTCATCTATTTATCTATCTGTCTGTCTGTCTGTCTGTCTGTCACAAATTCTCAACTACCATTGCTACACTCAAGTGATTGAGTGTCTGATCAGTCGACATAATATCGACACTGCTTATTCACCTATGATCAATCAGTTGCCAAGTTCTCATTCATATAATCAATTTTCAGAATATGGTGCATGTATACGTTTCATGAATAATTTGCACTGGTCTTGTGACACTGTGAAACTGATGATGGTGGAGCACAGACAAATCCTGCTAGACATTTTAGGATGTCTCTCTTCAAAACCCCCCACATGGTGGTCCACTCCACTTTAGGACTCTCATGCAAATCAAGATAAACAAAATAAACAAACAAAATTCAATGCCTTTGTAAATTCAACATTGCATATTAAGTAATTATTTATATCAACTAACATAACTCTATCTGTTTGAAAAAACAGATATTACCTATGTAAAGTTCTTAATCTACTTATTATTATCATTATTATTATTATTATTATTATTATTATTATTATTTTTATGCAACGGCTTCTAACAAATAGACTACTCGGACTTCAATATAACCCCCCTTTCAGACTTTAGTTTGCACGCTGCAGCACCAAAGTTGCAGACAGTGTACACTTTAGCGCTGCCTGACCCTCACACATGTGCCAATTGGTGTTAGGGTAATTTGCAATGAGAGCAGACCAGCTGCTCTGAGTTGGAGCCGGTTACAGCACCCCCACATCTTTCTAACAGACAAACCACATTTAAAACACAAACAAACAATAACACAGAACAACCAATAATACAAACAAAGATCACAACCAACAAAGAACAAAAATCACAAACAAACACTGAACGTAGCCCTAATTTTGAAGCTTCTTCTTATTATTATTAATTTTACCGTAATCCAATTCTAATTTTCTTTACTCTTGTAGGCTTTAGGCTTTTAGGCTTTACTCTTCATCTCTATTTACTCTTAGTCTGCGCAGACCTTCTTCTCTTTGTCGACAGCCATTTCTTTTCATGCATGCCTGAGTTCTTCAGCGACTTACAGAAAGCGTCCCCCACATGCGCTGTCACAGCCCGCTTGCATTACTCAGGAAATGTGCGATTTTCATTCATCCCTCCATTCATACTTATCATATATGCATGCCTGAGTTCTTCAGTGACTTACGGAAAGCGTCCCCTACATGCACTGTCACAGCCCGCTTGCATCGCCAACACATTCATTCTCTAGCACCTTCTATGCTTCTTAATTCCCCCATTCACTTTTGTCCACAGCCATTGTACAACCCAATCACACACATTTCACTGTCCTTCTAACAATACAATGACGGTACACTACTTAACGCCTAGCCTTTTCTTTTTAGCCTGTTTTAACTCATTACTTTTACTTTTATTTGTTTTAGTAAATTTAGAATTTAGGACGGACTTCTCCCCTCAAGCATCCACCAGCCATTCCTCCACAATGATTCTTTTTCTTGCGAACCCACCACCTTGCAGAGAAACACCTGTACACAGTACTAAAACTCAAACTTGAGGCTAACTCACCTCCTTTTGCGCGCTGTCTTTGAATTTTACACTGTGTCGAGTTGCTCCCTTCCAGTGGTTTTGCACATTCAATAAATCCTGTTCGTGACGCCAAATCTTGTAGTGAATTCCTGTGGCTGCCGAAGTCGGTCTTGTGGAAGCTTGGGAAGAAAAAAGCCGCAACTCATCTTGACTTGAATAATTAGGACTTTATTCAAAGAAACAAGCGAGTCTGAGATGCATCTCTGTGGATCTTCATGCCGAATGGTCCGAATCGTCCGAATCGTCCGAATTCTGTTCCCCTCCTTCTCCTGGGCTAGGTCTTATATTTACAAACTCATGAATAAACATTCTGAACCCTGTCCTGTTAAGGAATCAACCTCTGTCATTATCTTCCCTAACTTACTTGGGCACCTGTTTTCTTACTAAGAGAGATCGTAAACACCATAGGATGTTCAGTCTAGCAGCACTGCACATCATCCACCCAAAAGGTAGATCGTAAATACAGTAGAATGTTTACTTTCTCGTGCAGCATGAGAGATTGTAAATGCTAACAAATGGGCTTCACAGTGAGAGGGGTCATTGCACAAATGGTTAGGCTTCACAAAGAGAGGATCATTGCAAGTTCTTACAAATATGCACTTTTACCTTAGGAAAGACAGTATATATGACTAAAAATACACTACAGCACCTTGATGGTTAGTGACATGGACTGCTCCAATCCTGTTAACTTGTTTCAATGCATCTCTCCCTAGCCATTTTACTAATAGATCTAACTCTTCACTAGCTGTTGGGTATAAGTCCTGAACGGCATTAATGAAGGAGGACTGCCATGCTCTGAAGCTCTCTGGCTGATCATAAGGGCCTGGTATTTCAAAACTGATCTGACAGGATTATCCTGGTTTGATTAAATCTGGATCTGATCTGAAAACTGGGTATTTCAACACAGATTCAGCTAATCCTGATCCTGAAGATCAGAATCCTGATCTGGTAATCCAATCCTCCCTTGAATCCAGTTAAAATGCTGGATTTGGGTTTTTCAAAAGTTAAAGCAGATACCTGGATCAACTTGATACCAAAATTTCAGGATTATTTGAATCCCACCTCAGAGGTGGATTTCACTTCTCCTAGATATTGTTACTTAAGATGTTCATTACAGTTAATCTAAAGCGGTAGTGTTTTTATATAATTAAAGTAGCCTAATAAATTAGAGAAAATTAAAGCATAGTAAAATATTTTTGACCACACTTTCTGAAACTGCTGTAAATACGAATAACAATTACAGACCTATGAGATGTGTGCACTTGCATTTTAGTTTATATCATCCTGCATTTTAGTTTATATCATCCTGCATATTAGTTTATATCATGCTGCATATTGAAGCACTTTACAAGCATTTAAGATATATTTGCACTCTTCTTCAGTCAGAAGCTTAAAATGGACTTTTGCAATGTTTGGAAATAGCTTGAATATGATTTTAAAACATGCAGCAATGTATTTCAGTGTTTGTGTACAGACTGATTATTTTACTTCATCAAATCAGATGATATTTTGCCATAATTATGTTCAGTGAGAGCTTTCTATATAAGGCAGACATTAGATTAAATGTTTCTAATTGTGTCACTGGCCAAGCTACATACCATGAAAATAATGCAGTTACAATTTCAAGCAGTTTCAAGCACTTTATTCAAAATCCAATAACTTAATCTTAAATGTACAATTAAAGAGTTTCCAAGGATTTCCAGGGGTTGTCCTTAACAGCTGAGTGGTCCATGGCTGTGAGTGGACTGTGAAAGCAGAAGACAGAGAAGGTGTGTGAGTATATCTTTGTTTATGACATCAGCAGCAGCATCACTGTAGCATCCTGACACTTCTGAATGAACCGTGTAGTTAATACTCGTACTGTGTAACGTTACGTTAAATCAAATCAAATCAAATCAAATTTTATTTGTATAGCCCAAAGTCACAAAACACATTTTGCCTCAGAGGGCTTTACAATCTGTACAGGGAGTGACACCCTCTGTCCTTAGACCCTCGGTTCGAGTGAGGAAAAACTTGCCCACAAAAAAACCCTTTAACAGGGAAAAAAATGTGGAAGAAAGCTCAGGAAGAGCCACAGAGGAGGGATCCCTCTTCCAGGACGGACAGACGTGCAATGGATGTCACATGTACAGAACAATCAACACAAACATATTGTACAATTACAATGAATTACAATAAATGGTAAGGTGATTGCAGTAGCAGTGGAACACAGATGCACAGCAGCAATAAGTCATTAACCAACAAAGCTGTAGTGGGGATGGTAGCAATAATGACTATATATGGCATGTAATGCTAAATATGGTGGACGTCAGCAGCAGACCACGGCGGCAGCCACGATCCATGAGAACCTGCTGGACGAGAAAGCACAGAAACTCCGGGGAAGAGGTGTAGTTAGTAACATCCAAAGAAAAGGTGTAAGAGAGATAATGATTGACAGAACAATAAGACCTTAGGCCCCGTTTATGCGGACTCTAAGGGTTATCGAACTGCTTTACATTGATATGCATGATAAGAGAGAGAGAGAGAGAGAGAGAGAGGGTTTACAGTAAGGCGTGGACGTCAGCAGCAGACCACAGCAGCAGTCACGATCCATGAGAACCTACTGGACGAGAAAGCACAGAAACTCCGGGGAAGAAGTTTAGAAAGTACTGCAGCAGCCTGGTCTGTACACATGGAGGCTTGTTGAGCCGCATTTTGTAATAACGGTGCATTTTGTAATAAACATCCAAAATGTAATAACTTTTTCATTTCATTTTGTAATAAAGCCGCATTTTGTAATAAACTGCCCCAACGCATTTTGTAATAAATTTTGCCGCATTATGTAAAAAGTCATTACATTTGGACAAGATTATTACAAAATGCACTTGCAACTTTTTTATTTTCTAGGAAATGTAATAACATGGTGCATTATGTAATAATACCTAATATTGTTGTTTGTTAAACAATGAATTTATACAAGAGTGACTTTTGTTGTTTTTTATGCAGTTTCCCTTAGAGCTATGTAGCCCAATAAATCTATGTATGACAGAATATAACTTTAGTTGCCTATTCTAAGTTTGGAATTATATAGGCCAATAACTTGTGGCCAAATTCAAAGCTCTACATGGTCTGTCACTCAGGCAGGGAGGGGAGGGCGGGCTGTAATCTGATTGGCTGCCGCATCAGTTCTACAAAGATCATGCGCTGCTTGCATGCTTAATTGAGACAGCCAACAGAGTTCAACGTGATGCCAGGTATGAAAAAACTGTGCCAAATATTATCTGTGTAATTCAATATATGGAAGTATAAAGACATTTTGCAGTTGATCTAAAGTTATGTAAATGTTTTGCCCTTGATAAGAAATTATATGACTGAATTTAAACCTACATTGTCCAAGTTATGCTCACTGCATTAAAACAGTTTGTAAAGTAAAACTGAAATTTATGCCATTTAAGTACATATTAAGAGTTAATAACTTAAAGCAGGACACATTTGAAGGAAAACTGTGCATGTGCAAAAAACTACACCCACCCACACACACACACACACACTAGTACACTGCTCAAAAAATAAAGTGAACATTTAAACAACACATCCCAGATCACAATGAATGAGGCATTCTGGTTAATAATGTATATTATTTACATAGTGGAATGAGTTGGAAACAAAATACTATGTGCATCAGAAGGAAGGGCCCACTGCACCAGCATATGGTCTTACACTGGGTGGAACCCTTCATTTTTTTTATTATTTTGAGTAGACTAGTGTACATTATAGGGTTTTTTTAACAGAAGGAATGAAAAGTTATGAACCATCTATATTATTACAATTCTAAAGCATAGTTTATTTGTTGTTTATTTGTTATTTGAGTGAAACGATAAAAGAAAGATACAAAATGACTTAAAAAACTGTTATGTGAACAACAGGTAAGTATTAACTACTTAATGTTAACATGAAACACTTACATTGCTTTCTGAACATTGAAATTAAGAGTCTTTTTAACATATAAAAGACATTCAGGGCAGAACATCTGCCCTCTTCCACAGATGTATCGGTTTCCCCGATACATCTGTGGAAAATTGTATGAAAAGATAAAATTGTAGGATATCTGGAAATATTGTATGAATTTGTACAATAGAGAATATAAGAAAGTGTGAGAGTATCAGAAAAAAGAGTAATCTAAGAGTAATCTTTCTATATTTGTAATATTTATACTGTTCATTCTGTTTAAACTGCTACATTTGCCATATTTACACTTTATTTATATCTATAACGTGTATATATTTTTATATGTTATGTATTCTATTTCATATATTGCTGTTTGCACCAGGGATATAATGGAAATGCTATTTCAATTCTCTGTATGTACTGAACACATAGCAGCATTGACAATAAAAGTTGACTTGACTTAACAAGTGAGAAATTTGGAGCAAATGTGGTTATTAGCAAAAAGAAGAAGATATTATTAAAGTTAATAAATTAAGATTATTAATTCAAGTTAATAATTACGGGGCACCTCCCTGAAATCAGGGACTAATAACCAAAATATGCTACAGTCTCAAAATTAGTTTAAGTGAACAGTGAAGGAGTGAATACAAGCACTGACATAGAAGAGGTTGGTTTCATTCACTCTGTACAAGGTAAAGAGAGTAGCACTATCTACATCAGATTTGGCATATTTATACTTTATTTATACTTTTAACTTGTATATATTTTTATATGTTATGTATTACATGTATGTTGCTGTTTAAACCAGGGATCTGAGGGCAATGCCATTTCCATTCTCTGTATATACTGTGCACATAGCAGCGCTGACAATAAAATTGACTACATTTTTATGCAACAGTACCACTGGCCTAGCAGATGGTGCTATGCAATGCCACCATCTACTGGGCCCTACATGTCATGACTCGCATATTGGCCCAGGAGAAGGACCCCTTTGTGATTCCCATTCATTCTTAAGGGGAAAATGTTTGTTGAAATTGTTGATTATAGTAGAGCTTAGTGCTGCATCTGGTGATCTAGGTTGCATATTTTTAGGACAACATTTGTGGGACTATTTAGTGGCAAAAGACATGGGTAGAAAAAGTACAATAATAATAGTAAAGATTTGTATAACAATAGAATAAAGATTTGAGGGGAGTCCACACTAATAATTTTGGTGAATAGTATATAGTATGCTCTTTCAGGCACATTCAATAATAAAGATTTGAAGAAAAATAGTGTGGTTGCCCTCTGGCCACCTACATCAATAATTGGATACCAATAGTGTGTTTGTCCTGTGGGCATCCACACTAATAATAAGTGCGATCAGTAGTATATAGTGTTCTCTTTTAGGCACACTCACTAACTGGTATCAGGTTCTGTATCAGTTTAATATCAGTAGAATGATTCCTTATTTAGCGACTCTCTTTCAAAACTTCCTGAAAACTTGTGAGTCATAGCCCTAAATAAGGTGAGATTCTAAAGTGTGTCTCCAAAGTCAGAATGTATTGATTTTCATAATTTCACTCAACAGACTCATTAACTTGCATTACCTAACAACTGCAGTGTGCATCATGAACTGAATGTTGGCACTAGAAGTGGTGCATGAATCAACATAAGTGCAGGAGGAAGGAGATTGATGCCATTTATGCTACTGCCACAGAATCTTTTTGATTTTTTGCCATTAGGAGTAAACAAACCTAAAAGTCCTGACTGTTTCTACCATGATGCTCAAGCATCTCTGACATGAGAACCATTGAACAGTGAGCATACACCACAGTCACCAGCTTGAGAACACTAAATTTAGTTTGTTTCACTGGCCTCATTTCGCCTCATTCAGTCAACACCGGCGTGTGCGTGTCTGTATCTGTGTGTGTGTGTGTGTGTGGGTGGGTGATGTGTGTGCATGTTAAGTGTCCATGTGTACATTTGCCCCTGAACACTTAAGAAGGTTACACAAATATTCAATTCAAACAAACAAATTCAAATGAACTTATGTTCTGTCTGTTTTCAACCAAGTGAAGCTTTAACAAGCACAAAGTGTGTCAAGCCCCCTGTTATCATCCTATGATTTCATTGGTTAGTCATGTACCTCTGAACTCTGCCATTAACTGGAAGAGAGCGTGTATGTGGGAGGGCAGCTGAGCTGGCAACTAAAGGGCCACTTGGAGAGTTTGGGTCCCTCCAGAATGCCGTAGCAACTACTCTACTTCATAGCTATTTGAGGGAAATCAGCCACACCTATCCAACCCCCCACCCCCCACCCCCCCCCCCCCCACCACCACCACCACCACCACCACCACACACACACACACACACACACACACACCACAACCAAGCTAAAAACAACCTTGCCCTGTAAGGGGTTGAGTGGCTCTCTATCACCACTTCTGTAAGAATAATACACTCACTGTGTAAATGTATTCTGGTTAGTGAATAAGTGCCTGTGTTTAGTTTCATATTCCTCTGGGTGAATCACTGGTGGAGGTGTTTGAGGGGAACTAAAAGAAAAAAACAGACTTTAATGGACAATTGTTCTTGCAAGGGAGTTTTTGGATCGTGCAAACCACAGCACAAACAATAGAACTCTTTTTCTTCACAGGCTTTTCAGTGAAGTCTAGTCATGTGTCTGTAATTCTACATTTAGATTGTTTTTAGTCCAAAATGCTCTCGTATGTTCGTCTAACATATGGCTCATTACTGATACTAATGTCAATACACTGTTAGCTACTAATAATGCTAGTAGTAATGCTACTGATATAAGTGGTGTTGTAATGAGGCTGTTATTTATTTAGAAAGTGTTCTCAGCTTACTATCAAAGAGGATCTTTCAAATTTCTTTTGAGATGTTTGAGTGGAGATTAATTTAGCAATGTAGTTATTGTTGTGTGCCAAAGGTGAGAGTCAAAGATGCTCAAACTAGATCAGGAATTTCTTCAAATGAATCTGGCAAATCACTTACTGGCATATAATTCATGAAAAAAACTTTTTTTAATGTCAAACCTGTTAGGAGGTTCCTACACCAAACTCGCATTCTCTTTATAAATGACAGTAATAACATGCAATTATTGATATAATTATCGATGAATACATAATGAATTAATTATTCTGACACTTCAGGTGTCTGTGTGCTTATTTTTTACAAAAGTAATAACAGATGTGAATAGTAAATAGACTGTACTCACACACATTCACACACTGATGGCACAGCCTTCAGGAGCAATTTGGGGTTCAGTATCTTGACCAAGGACACTTTGACATGCAGACTGGAGGAGTCGGCGATTGAACCGCTGAGCCACAGCCACTCTCGAGGGAGAGTAATATGTTATGCAATAATAATAAATAACAGAGTAAACTATCACTTATGTATGTCCACTGTTAATTTCTTAACCATATACAGTAAGGCTTCCTCTTGAGCTTTCATGAAGTACTTCACAGTAGTGCAATGACTCATTCTTTGGGTCACGAGGCGATTGTCATATTTATAGTGAAAATTGCAATTGTAACCTTATTACACTAACACCACAGAAAAACAATCAGGAAATCTAATTTCACACACTGTTTACACTCAACAGCTCAAATATTCCTGCATTATCCTCCTCTTGTTCTGTTGCCTCACCTAAATGTGCACACAAATATACCAGTTGCCACTGTTGCATGTTCATATATATATATATATATATATCTGAATAAAAATCCTCTTTGAATCCACTTGATGGCAGTGTTGCCTCATGTTTCAGGTTTCATTCCATCATCCAGTTTTTCATGTTAAAATTGAAAAACTGTGTAATTCACAGACACACAGTTATTCATATTCTTGTGGTCATGTCAGATGGGTGCCTGCATTTAATAAAATGAAGAAGATTGACAAGAGGGAAACTGAAAGAAGCGGACTCGAGTGCAGAGTTAGGGATGAAGCAGTTGATCTTTATTCGGTGTCCGGACACACCGAGGGAACCAAAAGGCGCCTCAAAACGAGGGATGGTCAGAAACTCAAACTAAACTCTAACTAACAAAAACCTAGACTACGAAATATACTACTACAGGCAGAGCCAACAAAAAAATCTCTTACGAGGAATTACAGAAAAACAAAAACCTAGACTTCGATACTAGACTGTGAGCTTGACTTTGACAAGAGCTGGTGAGCAGTACTAGAGACATGACACACTGGCACAGGACAAAGGCAGACGCAGACTATATGAACACATGGAGGTAATGGGGAACAGGTGGACACAATCAGACTGGTGACACATGAGGAAGGGCAAGTGACCTGAAATGAGAGGACAGTTAATTTCCAAAATAAAACGGGAAATCACAAAACAAACATGGAGACAGGACAAAAACTCAAACTTGACATACCGGTGTGACAGATGATTGTATGTACGTATGTACACAGAGGATGAACAAGTTAGTAACTATTTAAGTGTGGATGATGGATGGAATATTTAGGATAAATTGGCATCTTCCTACTCCTTTCCTTTCCTTAATACTTGTTGTATTGTGTTCTACAATAACTGAACTCACTTAATTTAACTAAATACATAATCAAAAACAAACAGAGAGAAGAATGTTCTTTGAAATACATACACATTTTATTGGTGACAATGAATACCTGGCATTGATCAAAATACACTCATTACTGTGTGAAAATTGCAGAACAAGACTTTAAGTAAATAAAAATAAAGAAAAAAAACATAAGGAAACTCAGTTGCATCATCAATATAGAAGAATAAAGTGTACATCGTGTTGCTGAGATTATCCTAACTACAAGCTCAGTCACTTTAGCTGTAAATTGTGAATTACTGTATATTTTAGATTGTTTTAGATTAGTGTTAAGCAGATACTTGTACAAGATGCAAGCTGGCTAGACTGCTACTCAAATGAAACCCACTGAACCACTCCACCTCAGACTTCAGACTAACATCTCAGCCAAAACGTCAAATACTGCCTCACACACAGAGAATAGAAGGCTAATGTCAGCTAAACATGTCTTCATACCACTTTATCATAGCTTTAAATATGAAGCTGCTACATAACAGTATCCTGTGCATCACATAATATTCAAGGTTGCACAAAGCACATTGTAATTATCTAACCAAGGAAACAACATGGTGATTTTAAACCACTTCCACTTGATATCCATCCTTTGTGAGTATAGAGATGTGTAGAAGGTTATTAGGTTAGTTATCAGTAAAATATGTGAAGTGCTGCCCTGCTATGGTTATTGTTATCAACTACATCAGCTCAGAAAGCAGCAGGGAATTACACGGCCCAGCCAGTCTCCAGCGCTGTGACAAGGCTGAGCAGCACACACTTTATTCCACAAATCATGACCACCACCACTATCATCATCATCGTCGTCATCATTATCGTCATCATCATCATCAGTGGTAAACTTCTTGATTCTGTGTATTAGTAATAGCAATCAACTGCTAGTTGTTTAGTCATTCCTATGTGACACATGCGATACATGCATTGCAGAAGGGAGTGCAGAGGGCAGCAGATTGTGTGACTTTGTACATTGACACTGAAAAGCGAGACGCTGTGGTTCACAGTTCAAATAAAGAATCTAAGAAAATGTTTTTTAAAAATTGTCTGTAAGATCTAATTAAGATAGCAAGATCCTGGAAACACTACAGCAGAAAATCACCAATGTGCCTGTGGGGATTGTTGATCAGTACCAATGACTCAACAATTACTTTGGCCTTTCACGAGCCAAGCAACTCACAGGTGTATCACAGCAATGCGTTGCTTCTTAACAGGGTGCTTTGTGTCTAGCTCAATGATCATTAGCTAGCTTAGTGACTTGTTTCAAGTCTTGTAAACAACATTTGCCTCATTGCGTTGTGTTAAGATATGATAACACTTGTAGTCAGGGATAAGTTTTGAACTTTAACTGCCACAGCAGGGTGTGCCGAACACAGCAGAATCTGAATGGAATAAGTGCAATCACTCATGAAGATAAAACACTTTTGCACTGTGCTTTTGTGTTGAATTCAACTCTGATGGCCTCAGTATGCTTCAAATAAGCACTTGTCAAATCAGACAGTTTTTTTTAGTTTCTGACACAATCATACTGTGTTTAATAGCAACTACTTGTCACATGACTTCAGGGAGTGAGTGTGTCAGCCAAGACTGTTCCCTAACAGCATCAATCATCACAGTGCCTTCAGAGTACAAGGACCAGCAACAACAAAAAAGTTCTTAGAGAGTTACTTTGAGGCATACTGGGACCTACGCACCCTAAAGAATAGCAAACCAAACTATCATATTAGCTGATGCACCTTCTACTTAATAACCAAATTAACACCAAGTGAGCATTTTTCCACGTTTGATGAGCAACATGCAAATGTATACACTGCATGATGTGGATACCACATCCACAAGCTGGACTGAGGACAAGGAGATTTTTTTGACCAGAGTTGCTGCAGTTTTCCTGACTGCCAACAGAGATCAGTTAAGATAAGACCCCACCGTAATGCCCCATTAAGTCAACCTGTGAGAAGGATGTTAGCTGAACATGTTGAACATCTAGATGTGTAATAGGCCTTCAATGACTCAGTGTGAGGCTCAGTGATTATGTCTGAATTCACACTTACATATAAAGCTAAGTAAATCATCTCATGGGTTGAGTGAATCTTGACATCACATTTCATTCATACTAGGCACTGGTTTAATTAAGACTTAAACTTTTCATAATTATCTGGAACAGCAGCTTTTTACTTGAAATTATTGCTGACTATGTCTCTTTAACACAGAAACAACAATTTCTGCTAAATTCAATGGCTCAAGTTTGTCCCAGTTGGTTGAGCACATTGTTTTCATTGAATATGTAATAAGTCATTATGAAATTCCTACAGAATGATTGCAGATGGAAAAGGGAAGTAGACACATTCAAATACTGCTACCATTTTACAAACCAACAGCAGACTCATTCATTGAAATGTTTTTTTAAGGAGGTATTCAAGTTTCTTTTGTGATTGCAAAAAAAAAAAAAAAAAGGCACAGGCAACACATCTGATCTCTCACGTTGAATGAATATAGCAATCAAACCTGCCTCCGCCGCTTATGCTATGGCTGGTGGGGAAAAAAATTTTAAGAGATGTTCATGTGGAAGCACGCACACACGTGTGCACACACAAGCTGCTAAAACAACGCTAAAAATCTGTACAATATTTAAATACTGTATTTACAGAAATAAACATACTTCGTTATTTGCCACACCTGGATTCATCATCACAAGTAGAAACAAATAAAGGCAATAATTGAGCGCATTTAACGGCTGTACTTGCTTTTAGCCTTGGATACAGATTTATCTGTGGAACTCTTAAAGTGGTTTTGGCTTGAGATGGCCTATTTATTTATTTGCCTAACTATTTCTTAAGATCAGATACCTGACAATGTTGCAGGTCATTCCCCAAAGCATGCCATCAGTTCTTAGATTGACGTCCTATTCTCCACATTGGGGTGGATATCAGTACATTAATGGTACAAACTGCTATGCTTCAATACTCGTATTTAAGTAGGTAATGTCAATAGCAACAAGTGAAGATGCCCAACAAAGCGCTTCTTCTCAATTCTAGCAGCTAAAGAGACAGATTTTTTCTCAGGAGCTGGTGGAGGGGGAAGATATCTCTAAACTCTAAATAAACAAGGTTCTGTCTGAGTTCAGTACGGTCTAAACCTGCTCGATATGGAAAGTGTCCTGAGATAACTTCTGTTTTGATATTAAGCTATATAAATAAAATTGAATTGAATTAAATGTAATGTGGCCATGCCCCATGTATCCATATTTTGTTTTTATTTTTACACAGGAAGGAAGCTAGCTGGCCCTGTGTCTTTAGGATTTGGCGAACTCAAATAGACAAAAGGCTAAACTAAGCTAAATTAAGCGTGTTCATTGCAGTGGATTGTTATTACTAATGGCTTTGTGGATTGTAAAAATTTACTCTAAAATAAAATAGTATGTAGTATGGAAAATGTCTGACAGCACTGTGACGTGTAACAGTTTACATCATGTTTAAAGGGTTGAATCATGCAAAACCACTAATATGATCCCCAGAACTGTAGTGAGGAGGCTGATGGAAGTAGAGTAGTATTAAGACCTTCAATCAAAAATTGATGACATGTTACAATCTGTTTGGTACTTTAAACATACAAAATGAAAAAAACAAGTGAAGCATGTAAAGATACATTAAACTGAGGAGGAGTGATCAAACATCAATAGTGAAGAAGCCTTTATCTTTCCTGTCAAGAGCTCTTAAATCTGCCTCTACAAAGCCATAGCTTAGCATGGGTTCATTATGAATGTGAACAGTGCAGAGCTCCTCAGCTACATGGACGGAGTGAAGCGATGGACCTACAACACTCTGAACTCATCCAGTTTGTCCTTTTCTTTGCTGTAACTTGGATTCTACAGTTGAATGTTAGCCTGGATTTGAGCCAAAGTTTAACACTTTGATCAAACAGTCTACCACCCACGCTTACACTGTGAGGAACCAAGCCTTGGGATTCATTAACGTTAACCACTTTTCACTAAATATCCCCAGCTTATTGTGATTGTGTGTATGTGTGTGTATCTGTGTAAGCTGTATGTTTCCGTCTTCATTGCTTCCAACTATTTTGTTGCTTATCTCTCTGGTTCCCTTCTTAATGGCTCAGGAAGTCAATGCTAGCTTTGACAGTGCGTCCAGTGGACACATCCACCGCCATTGCACGAATCTCTGTGTCACCAAACTGCATGAGCGTTTGGATCTCACGCCGTGGTGCCGTGCTTTCCGTTCCGCTCACATCCAAACGAAGTGTCCCACACTTTCTCACGCCGGGTTCACTGATGAATCCTGCAGTCTCCTTCTCTGTGCAGTAGACATGGATGACGATAACCTGCTGAGAGGGCTTGGCTGGTGTGTAGCTCCGCTTTACCATCTCACCAAGTGCCACAGACTGGTCAGCAGCAATGAAGGTGTCAAAGACGTCAGTGCACCAGCGCGTGCCGTCCTTCACCAACAGCTTCTCTGGTGGGTGCTTCCCCTCCACAAAGCGATTGAGGACGCCCACCCCATATGTGAGGGGTGAGCGGCGGACTTTAATGACGCTGGGGTCCAGGCCAAACAGCACAGCACCCTTCAGAATGGTGAGGCCAACATCATGGGGTATGATGATGCGGCTACGGCCTTGGAGCATGTTCTGGACAGCTTGCTGCAGCAGGGGAGACTCAGCAAAACCTCCAACTAAGAACAGAAACTTAATGTCGCTCACCTCTGGCTTTTCGAAGAGCTCGGCTGGAGGAGAAAAACACAATGAAGTGTTACAGTGTTAGAAGAAGGAGTTCACTATGATGATGTAATTATGTTTTTGTTCACTGATGTGCCTTGATGGTCATTTTATGTCTAACAGTTACTGTAGCATACTGCTACTGTCTGGTTTTAAACTCATACATTCTTTGAATGAATTTGAAATTGAAAGAATCCACACCAGATCTTTGAAGAAGTAAATACATAACTTCACTGGTGTAAGTATACTGAATCTCTGCTCACACATCACACAATGTGAAAAAAGTATGTTGTCACTAGTCGTTGGCAGGGCAAGCAGGCATACAATTATGCTGCTTTAAAAGGGATTCAGGTAAATGATAGAAATGGACGAGAGCAGAACGGTAAAGTTAGGTGAGGCTGGCAGAAAATACTGTCAACGTAATAGCAGAAGCTATTGTTGAATCAACTCTTTGCTGTCCGGTGATTCCGTCTTCTTTTCAACTGTCGAATGTCTGCCTGAATGTAAATGCAGACTGCAGACACACAACAGTTTTACCTCAACTAGAATTACATCTGACAATGTAGTAATACAGATGATGACACATCCTGTAAATCCAGCTGCATGTCTCTTACACACCAAGTAGAAACAGTCATTTCTCATAATTTGGGTTTGATATTGGATCTCTCATTTCTGGAGTGAAAGGCAAACAAGTTACAAACATGTTTTACAGCCGGAGCAAACCAAATAAATTCCATGCTTTCGTAATGTGCTAAACTGGTTTTAGGCACAGTCAAGATAGTTTGTTTCTACAGACACTTGTCGTAAAGTTAGAATACTTTTTATGTTCTACAGTGTATCATATATAATTTTCAATTCGTTATATAGAGAAGACACAATACTTACTGGAATAAAAACATGCAAGCCTGTTTAAACATTAAGGGGATAGCTGTGTGTGAGTGTGTGTGTTGCAGGTATTTAAGTTAACAGCTTACTGAGATGTTGGATGATGTGGTCTATAGTGGGTTTAAAGAGTGAATTCATGGCATCTGGACTCATCCTCAGCATCCCCTGAGATGACCATTTGACAAAATCCACGCTGCAGGAGAGGAGAGGAGAGGAGAGGAGAGGAGAGGAGAGGAGAGGAGAGGAGAGAGTGTCATGCAGAATACTAAATTAAACTAAGCTGATCTGCAATCTTGTCAAACCCACCATTACAATATTAATGGACATACATTTCAAATATACATTTAGTGCATATATCACAGCGTGAAATACAAACACAATTATCATTATTATCAGAGTGAGACTGTCAACCTTATTGGTTCAAATGAGTTCGCCATCTTCGTCTTTTATCAGAAAAAAGAATCCAACAAAGGGATCCTTCTCCTCTCGGGATCTTCTCAATGTTTTCTCTCATTTCTCTCAACCTGATCAGGAAATCCTTACTGAAAATGTGACAACAAGCTTTTCACCCCAGGTGGCTGCTCTTAGCAAGTATGAACACTTTGATTTGTGTCTGCTTGGACAACATGTCTTCTTAACTAGTTCAGAAGGAGCAAAACCAGATCCTTACAAGATGCAGGATATCATCCATTCTGCCATATCCATTAAAGTGATGTGTCCCTCCCTGCCAGAAGACAGTTGGGTCTATTCTCTTCACAGAGTCAGCACCATGGGACATAATTACAATCAATGGGTAGAACGTCTTATATGCCTTAAATGCTGTGCTTTTTGTCCACTCATGGGAAGAGAGGACACATTATTAGGGAACAGTCAGTCAGAATCGCCAGTTTGCCTCTAATTAATAAATATGAGTCCCAGATGTTATAGTACTCCACCAACATATGAGAAACATATATGTCTCTTTAGCTACTTAATGCTCCACTGTGTTCGCCAGCTCATCTCTAACTGTGTCTGTATATCTGCTGTTTGAAACAGTGTGATCAGAGCTCTTCATCCAAAAGATAATTGACATAATTGTGCTTGAAATACACCCATAAAGTGCTTTTGGTGGATAGATGAAAAGAAAAAAATGTATTTTCAGATCATCCACTGTGTTCTTCTGTTGAAAATCAGAAGCAGAGAGCAGTGATAGCCCAGGCTCTGTATGGACCACCATCATTGATTGTTTTGTAAGCAATTTCCCTCAGTCTTGTCTCCTGAGGCCTACAAGCACTGCTGTGGAGAAATCGCTGGAGCCAAAGGTCAGTGGTGAGGTCAGGAAGAAAGAAAGTGTTCAGGAGCCTCTGATGTCTTATGCTGTATTATTTATTGACACTTGATCAAGGAGAATTAGAGACATTCTCATAAAGCATCAGAAGTGCCTGAGTCGGTCTCACATTCTGCCCAACTCATGCTGGTGGATAGACTTTAAACCCCAAGATAACATCACAAACACTATACGCCCAGAATTAGGTAGAAGAGAATGCTTTTACCAAGGATGGTGTCTTCGTCAACATGATTAAGTCTGGAGACACAGATGTCTGTTTACGCAGATTGGAATGTCAGTGGCAAGCTGTCTATTATGTCTAAGCATGCAGCACCAGAGTCCTTCGACCCTGGCCACAACAGTGTTGAGATAGGATGACACCTGCTACTGCCAGCCAAAGACAAACAGCTAATACTGCTGAGGACCTCAAGGCCCACATGTGACTTCATGTAACCTTGTGTAATGTCTGTGTGTGTGTTTGTGCTTTTATTATATCCCATTTAAAAGTATGTATGTGTCACTCAGAATACTACAAGAATAGAAAATTCCATAACAAGCACTCCTCTCTACTCCTGCTGTCTGTATGTCTAATCCTAAAAGAATCCATATCACCCATCTGCTTTGATCCCATGTGTGTGACTCATGCTCAGTGTGTGCACGTAACGTTGGCCCCTCCCAAGACTATTTCCAGTCAGGAGCCTGAGGGGCACTGAGGGCTTCAGTTTCACCTATATTAATATCTTTTAATATCCCTCACTCTGCAGTTATGAATATCCACACAGACATGAGATGGGGCCATTAAAATCTAGACTCCACAGTAGTCCCCCAAGTCAGTGGTTATAGTACTCTAATGGCTGGAAGTGAAAAGTTATATCACCATTAATATCTATCCCTGACTTCTAATGCTGAGTACATATGTTGGTTCACCTTCATCCATAATGATAAATAAACCACTCTAAATATAAACATATCTTGCTGATGGTGTGGTCCATGCCTGTGAATAACTGGCACATTCCCTGGTAATTGCTGTTCAACCTACTGTTATCTGGAAGCTGAACCTGATCCCTAACCTGCACCTTTGCCTGCCCCAGTCCTGCTGTTACTGCTGGAAACTTGCGTTTGAATTTGAATATGCATGCTAAAGACACTCACTTGCTTTTGCGTAGGGCGTGTTCCACACTGTGGCCCCTGAACTTTTTATAGTAGTCAATGAAGGAGAAGGGCAGGTTAATGTTGAGGGGGTTGGTTCTATCGGGAGCTGCCGCCCTCTTCCGAGACTCAAATGCAATCATCAGGTCCACCCAGGCGGCCGGCCTCTTGATCTTAAATTGGTCAATGAAATCTTGGCCAAAGATCTTACACAGCAGCTTCTCAAATTCATAGTCAATCCCAAGAGAGCCATAGGGACCACCTGGGGAAAGAGGAGTTATAACTGTAATTAATAATCAATAGCAATAAGATGTCACCTCAGATGCAGAAAGCAGAAAAGATTGCTGTTTTTTAACCTGAGGCCTTGTAGAGCTCCTTCAGATGTCCCTCTGGTAGACGGATCTGATGGACAGTCAGGTCCACTGTTCCTCCACCACAGTCCACCACCACATACCGGTCACCTGCACAGAGCATACACAAAGATGCAACATATCTGGTATGCAGCCACTGCCTCTTCACCATGACTCCGCTGTTTTGAGGAATGTTCTCAAGGGAAGCTGAGTGTGACTCTTTGTGACAGTTTAGTTTTGAACCAGGCCACACAGAGCTGTAGCTGTAGCATCTGCAGCACAGTGGTGAGGTGATGAAAGAAGAGACAGTGACTCAGGTTTGCCTTTGGCACAGATCACATGGTGGACAGCAGTTGACAGCTGGACATCATGATTCACAGTGAAACACAACAACTTTATAACTACATTTCACAGACTGTGTATGTGTGTGTGTGTGTTTTTTACTAATGGCTTTAAAAGGTATCAACTCCATTTGTATTTTACTCAATAATGTCTCCTGAAGTACAACTGAAATCACAGTTTTTCAGTGGAAATTCAAGAGGCTCCAAACCATGCGACTGATTCACATAGCATGTTTGTTTGTTATGTGTAAAGGCACATGAGGCGCTTAGGAATACATAAGTCTGTCCATAATTTCTATGAGGTGAATATGACAACAACACACTCAGTTCATCTGACAAGGTGGCAAACAAGCAGCGAGACAATCAAACAGCTTATAAACAAACCACACTCACTAAACTACTTCATTCTGCTGTAAACTCAAAGTGAACACACCTGAAATGTTGTTAATGACCCTCCATCACACCGTCAGACTAACAGTGTCTAAAATGTGATGGATGTTCACAGCAGGCGGTTTGGGTCATTTGGTGTTCCTGCATTGTTTTGCTGGTCTTCTCTTCCAAATATACTCGAACTCACCTCAGAGTTTGTTTACAACCTGTCTAATCATCTACTTATTGGACTGACCTTAAGCCAGAAACCAGAAATCCCATAAGTTAGTACAATGTTATCAAAACTAAAAGAACCAATGCAAAGTGCTCTGAAAATCAAACCCAAGTTGAGCCACACCTTTTCTTTGTGAACTAAACTGCGTGGAAGGTGGAAGGTAAACCTCTGTACACTCCAACCAAAATAATTAACATACAATAAAAATATAGATTAAATGTAATTTAAAAAAAACAAACACAGATTTATCTTTTATGTCTTTATGTGTACATATGGCATTCTCTACAGTTCTCCAGTTTATTAAGGTATCACAAAAATAGTGACATGCTCTGTATCTACCACCATTCAGGCTAGTGCCTAATATGACAGATTAGCAGCACAGGAAACAGCAAGACCGTTCACCATAGAGGAACAGGAAAAGTAATCATAACATGACAAAAGAAGAGAAAGACTCTACCTTCTTCCAGCTCCGACCAAAGCTCCCCTATGACATTTTCCACCAAAAAGGTGCGGCTCTGCCGGTTGCGCCGAACATGCTCCTTAGCTGGTTGTTAACAGAGAGAGAATGTTCTGGTGAGTGTGATGAAGGAGTGAAGCTCTGCTGTGTGAAGCTTTGTGGCTCATATAGAGTGTTGCATGAGGCAAGCGGCAGGCTGAAGTGGTTGGATTGATACAGTGAGCAAGTCTGATCCCTGCAGACTTCTAAACAAAGTTATTCAGTCTGAAAGAAGAAGAGCCGAGCATGAGTACAATGAGTACATCCCAGTATAAAGATGCAATCAACAGCTCTCTAACTATCTGTAACAACAGAGTGACCAGGCATGTTCATCACAGTGAGAACGTATGGAAAGTGACGGCTTTAAAACGTTAGACAGAACATCAAGACTCCATCAGGACATCATTTAAGAACCTGTGACTGCAAGAATAGATCTGAACTTCCAAAGAAAACCATGACTAGAACATCGACCCAGCAGGTTCAGAATTCTACATTAACTCTCCATGATTGGAAAGGAAAACACATCCAGGCTATGATGCCAGTTTAAGCTCAAAGTCTCAAAGTCTGATACATGGTTTTTGATTAATAGAACATTTTCTAAAAATACCTGCACACTGACAAAAATATTCATTTACTTCCTACAACCGCAGTCTACTACTGCAGGCTATTGAACCTCGAGTTCAGTGAAGCCTTGTGAGGTTAAGTGGCTAATAGCAGGAAAAGTAAATGTCAGAGGGACATTTCCTACTACACAGAGGAAACAGTACAGAGAAGGAAGGACAACTCTCATTAGCTTTGCAGAGGGCATGAGAGAGGCCTACAATTAACATTACGCCAGCCTAACATTCCAACAACATTATATAAATGCACAACAGTTACTTGAGAATGATTTTCAACAGAGCAGTTTTATTACAAAATTTATATTAAAAAAACAACAAAACAATAAAGTTGTCACCACAAATTGTGGTGTTCCTACAGGATGAAATGTTGAGTTGTCTAAGAAAATACATGAGATGACAGACATGACATGAGCAGTGAAACATAATGTGCTTATGTTATTGTGTGTTTTGTAAATGGACTGTACTTATAAAACACCTTTCTAGTCCGCCGACCACTCAAAGTGCTTTACAGTACATATCTCATTCACCCATTCACACACATTCATACACTGATGGCAGTGACTGCCATGCAAGGTGCAACTCATCGGCTTTAGGAGCTAACCATTCATGCACATTCACACACTGAGCCTCAGCTGCTCAGGAGGTCCAATAATGTAATATGCAATAACATGTTTATGTTGAAGTGTTCTTGGGCAGAATACTGAACTCCAAATTGGTCCCCGAGGCTGTGCCATCGGTGTGTGAATGTGTATGATTGATTAGCCCCAAGCTGATGAGCAGCTGGCACCTTGCATGGCAGCCAATGCCATGAATATGATATGTAGTGTTAAAGCATGTGTGTGTTTGACTAGGACATGCATACCTGTAGCTGCAACTGGACATGAACATGAAAATGAAATCTTGCATCTTCAAGCAAAACCAACAGCAAATCTGTACATGACCTACATTTTGCCCTGAGGGTGAGCTACAAGGTCAGAGGTCATTAGTCATTAGTGGACCATCCTCTGGGGACAGCATAAAAAATGCAAGGTTGTGTACTGTAGATGATGCAGAATGCTGAGCCAGAAACATCTGGCCTGATTGACTTAAGACACTATGAGACAATGTGCACATGAAAAAAAAGTGTCCAGCATAGACATACAATAAAACCTAAAATAAAAAAATTTAAAAAAAAGGGCAGAACGCAAGTGACTACTTAAACAAAATGAATGATTAAACAAATACTTGAGGGCAAAGAAAATGATTTGTGGATTTTTTGTACTCAAATTACTTGACTACTCGTTGCAGCTCTATTTGAAAGTTAAGCCTGTGATTGATAGGGCCATTGATAGGACTCTACAGAGTTAACTCTAAAATTTGTGTGAGACACATTTCCATTAGTTAGAGAAGGTGCTGCTCAAAAAGCTCATCAAGTTGCTATTATAACTTCATTCATAAAGTGCCAAGGATCCCTGTCTGTTCTTTGACACACTTGGAGCCAGTATACGAATGACAGGAACAGAAACAGGAAGAAATGCCGGACCAAGGCGCCCAGGAAATATTTTTACGAAAATCTTAAGGTTCCTGAGTTTAAATTTGGTTCTTCAGCCATAGGTTGTGGAGCCAAAACATGCTTTCTCTGAGGTAGACCCTGGAACTACTGAAATGGAGTTTGAACATCACTGGTGCAAAAGGAATGTGAAAAACTGAATTTTAGTTCCAGACTTAGTTCATAGTAACTGAAAGTCTTTGGTGAAAGGGGGGAAAATTTGTTACACAGATGAAGATGCATTCAGGCCCTCCATGTCTAAAATGTAAAGACACACAGCAGCCCCTGACTGTTTCTTCTTCCGTTCCTGTTCAGCATTTTGTAGTGTTTGACAATGAAGGACAAAATCAACTGAAAATCTAACCCTGAAGTATTCTGTCACCACAGTGAATACATACAGCATTTCTAATGGGCAAGGCCAGAGGAAAATTGGTCAGACATGTTTCTCTGTCTTACTAAACCTGTGCTTCAATAAATGTTTACATGAGAACGTCTTCATGCTTCAGATGAGTTTAAATGAGTTTTACTGCAGAGTCCATAAAAGTCAAATGGACATGAGCAAACAATCATCTGGTGGACATGGATGAGAGAAAAAACGAACAGGTGAATGAACATAAACCTAAAGAAAGGAATCTTTACTACAAGCTCAATCTTCACATCTTGTTTGCATGCAAGTGAATGATACTGTATGCTGTAGGTATCTTCACAGACAGGATAAGAGTTAGACTAAAAGGAACATTGTGGATCCTTTTTTCAAAGTGGTGATGAACAAAATCTTTCACATACTTGTGGAAAGGAAGGAGAGGAGGGTCTTTTCTGTTGCTGGTAAATGACATCTACCACAGCATTTACATCTGCAGTATATATTTTTGTATCACCAAAACTGTGAGAGGAGGAAATTTGGGTGTTGTGAGCAAACTAGGGATATGAATCATTTATTACTGAAGTTCTCATTATGAATCAAAATGTGCTTTTTGTATAACAGACGTGAAGCAAAAGCAAACTGAAATGTCAAAAAAAAAAAAAAAGTAAAGCTGTCGAATCATCATGCGCTTGGTGTCTGAAATTAAAAGAAAGCATGTTTACCATGACCAGGAGAAACTATGGAGGGAAAGCGTTCAACAAGAGGAAAAGACGTGTGTTACAATGTCCACACTAATGCTCCACATTCAGAAAACACAGGAGCATTCAGGAAAATCCACTCAGCAGAACAGCATGGGAGTCATAAATCACGTGAAAGCATCAACATGGAATCAGAACTTGATGTGAGTGTTGATGTGATGTACCTTGGGTCATCCCACTCCCTACGTTTTCAGAGGGGCTGAAGCCGTTTTGGGTGGTCTGAGTGCCCAGGTCCACCATCTGATGGAGGCGAAGCTTGCGACAGTAGATTGATGCTGCCTCTGGTTCTAAGGCGATGATCAGCTGCTCTGGGTTTTCACGGGACACCAAAGCAGACTACATAAAGACAGAATACAGAACAAGAGGAAAGTTTTTAGTTTTACTAAACTGTGCCAAGCACTGTGCCACACACACGACGTGTACAAAAAACTGCATGAATAGAATAAAAGGACCAAACTATCTGTAATCCAAAGTACCGTGATGGAGGAGAAAACTACAGGACAGAGCACGTGTGGTTAAACTTGGAGCACCCAGAGATGACTTTCATACATATGAAAGTCGGGCTGCAGCTATCGATTCTTGAAGTTGAGTATTCTACCAAATATTTCAGCGATTAATGAAGTAATCTGTTTTTCTTTTTTTTTTTTTTTTTACATTTTTAAACAATACTGTAACGGACCATGTATACACTGCGGCTGTTTGGGTTGTTCAGTTAGGTTGTACTGCAGTGCACGGGGAGGCAGGAAGTCTGGTGTTATCAGAGGCTGTGATGCCTGTCAGTCATGACAGTTGCCATGGCAACGTTTTGTGCCGTTGGCTACAGCCCACAGTAGCGTTCAAGCTGAAGAACCAGCAAAACCAGCTCATGCTCCGTAGCTCCATTATTCCGGGTAGCTACAATACTATTGCATAATGTGTGACAAAAATGACGGGCCTGTTAAAACCGAACAATTGATCCCAGACTTTGGACATCTTTTGTCTTTTGCAGACGGTCTGTTTGCTCTCTTCCATAGTGCCAACTTTTTGACTCTGGGTCACGTACATCACTGTTTACAGTCCGTGTAGAACACAATCCCCAGGGCAGAACGCAAGTGACTACTTAAACAAAATGAATGATTAAACAAATACTTGAGGGCAAAGAAAATGATTTGTGGATTTTTTGTACTCAAATTACTTGACTACTTGTTGCAGCTCTATTTGAAAGTTAAGCCTGTGATTGATAGGGCCATTGATAGGACTCTACAGAGTTAACTCTAAAATTTGTGTGAGACACATTTCCATTAGTTAGAGAAGGTGCTGCTCAAAAAGCTCATCAAGTTGCTATTATAACTTCATTCATAAAGTGCCAAGGATCAATCATCACTCATAATTTGTTATAAACAACACTTTTACTTAATTCACTCTGTCTTAGGCCTGAACACCTGAACAGGGACAGTCAGAAGTGATACTGTACAGTTATTCAACTGGAAAAACAAACTGTTTATTTTATATATGCTCTCTGAACCAGATGGTGACATCACTGCAGTAACACCCGTGTGACCTCTTCTCTGTTGTTCCTTTAAAGGTCCAGGGTGTCAGATTTAGGGGGCTTCTATTTACACAATCCAGCAGCAATAGAATATATAATATAATATAATGTAATATTCATAACTATGTTTTCATTAGACAATTATCAGCTGGAAATAAAAATAGTTATGTTTGTATGTTCCATTAGTAGAAGAGAATGAGCCTTTTAAATGCACTACAGGTCAGAGTCTGTTATACTGAACCATGTTTTTAAACACTGGATCCAGACAGGCCTTTCACAGCTTACCACAGATGGAGCCACCAGAGTCTCTCCTTCAATCTTGAGAGGGGCAGGTAACGACCTTACTACTAAATGCCACTAAATCCTACACACTGGTGCTTTAATGCATGGTGCACATGGGATATGTAGGCAAAATGGTACAAGGTCACTGCCTTAGTGCCTGACCAAATTTTTGCCCAGAAACCTGTTTGGAAAAATGACCAGCATTAAGGTGAGACAACTTACTTCCTTACATAATGACATAAATAAGAGTTTATTAGGGTCTGTGACCTGACTTTGTTGACTGACAAGCCATGTTGAGTTTTACGCAGTAACCAAAGCACATTGGCAGAGCAGCAGCAGCAGATTTAGCACTCCTCCTGTGGGCACACAGGATGTGTTCAAGCACAGTGTTGACAGCTGTGACATCAGAGTGACATTTTGCTAGTTAGCAATCATTTAAGATTAGCTTTTTCAATGTGTTTCCAGGCCCTTCGTGTTCTGCTCCTCATTCACCTGATTACCACCTCGTCCCACTGCAGTATATAGACCTAGCTTCATCCTCCACTCTCTGCTGGTTGTAACCTTTGTGGTAACTAGACAACTTACCAGCTCAGAAAATATGTGACCTTGATTTTTGTATGCCTACACTGATGTCCATATTTTTGCTCAGCTGTTCCGCTTGCTATGTCAGCAATTGTTTGTTCTCCGTTCATAACCCAGACGACCTGGATTTGGTCCCTGGACCTCACCGTCACTCTCCCCCTTCCCAGCTGTGTACTTTTTGTTGTACTTTTTGTAATAAACCTTCTGTATTCTCACCTGCATTGTGGGTTCAGTGGTCTGACCATGCAAAACATCAGCTGTTATATAAAGCAGGCATAAGTTAGCACTGTGATTAGTAGCTGGTGGTGAATCAGAAAATCAGTTGTTATAAATGACACTGCAAATGCGCCAATATTAGTATGAAAGGGGTAGAAAATCTTTTTTTCATTATTTATTGATGACGTGATCAGAGGACAAAAGGAGCAGTGGTTACAGTAGGCTACTATTCACTCATTTACTCTCCCTCTGCCCTCCATGAACAGATGATCAAAGCAGGTCAGATCCTCACTGCTGAGTCACTTCCCACACCCCACTCTTTCTCTGTCAGCTCATTTCTCCAGCCTGACTGCAGATAACAGTGAAAAGCTCTCCTCAGTTTCTCTACAAACCCATTCTCATTGTACTGAAATTGTTTCTACAACTAGTTTCCAACAGTTAAGAGGATTGATCAATATATATCAATATTTGAAAATAATATGAAAAATGATGAACTCACAGGGAATTAACACCAAACACTGCACTAACTGCACCAAACAGTACAAAAAAGTTAGGACATCTTTAGCCTAGCATAGCATTATATTGGCCTGGCTCGCTGTTTGTTTTCAATGAGCTTCTTTCAGCCCTCACTTGTGTTTGCACCAGGCAGAGGGGCTACTCTGAAAACATTCAAAATAGCTTTTCAGAAAATAACGCAGTGTCAGTGTGGAGAAACCTGCAGGACAACACCAGCTACAGGAGACCATCCGCCCACACTGTGGTGAATCATATATATATAACTAGAGACACTACACAGATGTGCTGGATGACTGTTGTTTGTCAAAACACAGCTGGACCATGTAAACTACAATTTGTCATTTAACACACAGACACGACAAGTCAGAAAGAAGGCAAATAAGCATGTTAGTGTCAAAGAAAGGCACAGCCAAGCGTTATTTGATAAGCAACAATAAGTCTGTTTTAAGACCTCAATCGGTACAATTCAAAATTCTTTTAAAATCAGCTGCTGGAAGGGCCATTTAAGTACATTCTACATTCTACAAGTACATTCTAGGCTTTCCTTCAAACCATTTGTGGCTGAGTTAATAAATGATGCACCCACATCTTTGAACCACACAGCACATTGGTTAAATGAGGGAGGTACTCAAGTCCCAAGTGCAGAAACGCAAAGGTAGCTAGATATGTCAATTGCATGTCAATCATTGCATCTGGCAAAAGCCTTTGGTCGACCTCCATGTGTAAGTAAAAACATATTATAAAACTTTTTTTTTTAATGATGACAAGCACTGATGTGTTTCTCATCCCTTGACACTGTTCAATTAGCATTTCTGTTGATCTCTATAAACAAATATGCTATCAGACAAAAGCTGATGGGTTCCAAGACTGCATTTCAGCCAAAGCATCCCACCAAAGCATGCTCAAACATCATTGGTCAATGCTACTTGAAGGACAGGATGCTAAACTAATATGACTCAATACATCATATGAATTTAATGTGTGTAAAGAGGAAACAAAATAGAGAAAGGGATAGTCAGCTAATCAGGTTCATAATTTAACACACAATCATACGCACACAGTGACACACACAGAACCCTGGCTCGTCCCACCCACCACAGCTGTCTCTCCTCTCTTCTCCTCCATCCTCATGCCTTTCTTTACTGCAGACAGCCACACCCAGGTGACAGCACACACTGATAAGTGATAAAACTGACAACACTATGATGAATGTAACATAACAAACAATGGCATTATTGTTTCTGGAGATTCTGCAACTACACACGTGTTTCAAAATATACATATATGTGCTGTATATATTATATATAAAAAAGAACAAAGTGGTCACAGAAATGCACAGAAATGCAAAAACTACAACCACTGAATGAAAAGGTGTGTCCAAACTTGTGATTGGTACTGTACACGTGAATATGCTGTCAATTGACTTTTAAAGATGTCCTTTTCATACTGAGCTTTCAAGCTGAGCTTAAATCTGCATGTCTGACATAAAATGATGAATCACACAAAATAGATCCAGGTGATTGGTCAAAATGAGCAAAGAGAGCTGCTGCCGACATTTTACGACAAAATCTCAGCTCATTTCAGTGCAGACAATAAATCTGGGCGTTTCCATGGACACCCATATAAGAAACATAAGCATATAGCTACAGAATCAAATGACCTTTGGTAATTTTTCTTTCACTCTCGATAGTTCTTCTGCCTTCTTTCTTTTCTCTCTGTCTCTATCGATAACTCTCTGGCTCTCCCTGTGTCCTCTAGCACAGTCTCTGGGTATTCAGTGGTATGTGTGTATGGCAGTCACGTATGACTGCAGGTCTTGATTATAATGTGGCAATGCAGCAACCCTGAGCATACTTTCAGCCAGCCGTTCTTAGTATCAGAAATACTGTCAGAAATCACTTTGAATCCATTGTTTGCAAACTGGTTGATTCTCGGCCTACCTTGTAGGCAGCTTCCCTCATGAACTGCTTTGCAGGCATTTTCCAGATGGCAGGAACAGTGATCACCCATCTCACATCATTGTTGTCAAACTCACCACCTGTCTGATCACTGAGCTCCTACAGGAGAAACAGTCAAACACAACCAACAGGTTAGAAAAGTCATGGACAGGTGATGCTGTGTGTTCAGACCTGTAAGTGTTCTAAAACTCCTGAATGAGAATTACTGGAGCTGGTTTATTGCTTATGCTTGTACTTTTGATGAGTTACATGTTCTCTTCATTAGGTAGTATCACCTGCACTTTTATCTGTCTAGAACGTAGGTAAAAGTTCTTTGTGTGTATAAAACAGGAAAAGGCACGAAGAGTTCACAGAGGTGTGTTACCTTTAGTGCCTGCTCCTTGAAAAAGGCCAATGCATATGCAAAAATGTCCAGAGCTTTGACTCGCTTCCCGTTGGCTGCATGGAGGTCAGTGTCGATGGACAGATTCTGGTTGTAGGAAAAGATATAAAAGTCATCAAAACATTGTAGAAAAAGAGGACATAGATCTACTGATGATATGAAGAGAGGATATGAGGTCTACAATTACAATTCTGTGTGGATCTGACATCCTGATGATGTATGACACTGATCAGTATTTTCTAGTGGCAAGGCTGAAAGATTTTGATCAGGTGATTATCAAGTGAATAACTGACCCACCACAAACCAAAGCATGCAATGTGTAACAATTGCACTGCAATAAAATGTTCACATAGATAGTTGGCCTATCATCAAGCTTTCCAGCGCACTTCTGACATCTGTGGCCATCAGCTCCAGGCTGCTCAGTAATTTTCATAACCTGTGTGTGTGTGTGTGTGTGTGTGTGTGTGTGTGTGTGTGAGTCTTTAGATGGTAAGTTATGAATAGGATGGGACAACATTTTTCCTAAAAATAAATATTAGAAACAGTAGAAACAGACTGACTGACTCTAATACTGCTCTGAAAACATGTGCCTGATTAATACTGCAGACTACTACTGATGGTAACAGCATTTTCCAGATGATACTGCCTGCACACAATTCTGGGCATGATGCTGGATGCAGAATCAGCTACCCAAAGCTGCACAAGCCACGTCAGGGGCAAGTGAGCTGCCTGGCATGCTTTTCAAGAGAACTGAGCCTAAGAAGATCTATGCATGTATCCACTGTGTGCACACAATGCTGCACATGTTTGTATCCTTACTGCAGTGGTGTGGAGCTTCATTTTGAATTTTTCCAGGTAGAGCCAGTGTTTAGACTCGCTGGGGTCCAGGTCATGGTAGAAGTCACGTGCTGCATAGCCAAAACTGTGGAACTTCCTGTCTGGAGTCAGCAAGATCGTGGTTGGAGTCTTCTGATTGGACACACCAGGGTCCCCACCTTCCCAACGCCTGAGAGTAGACAACTCAGTTCAACTTATCAATACTACTATCAGACTTCACAGTAAATCCCCCTTTTTTTTAAAAAACTGCATTAAGTATAATAAGTAAATTCTATGTACTGCCACTTAATTACGCTATGAATTTATGCTGGTCCAGTCTTAATACATACATACAATACATCACAAATGATGATTTTATTTCCATAAAATATGATCCAATTTGACAAAAATCTGTGAAATATGTGTGTGTGTGTGTGTGTGTGTGTGAGTGTGTGTGTGTGTGTGTGTGTGAGTGTGTGTGTGTGTGTGTGTGTGTGTGTGTGTGTGTGTGTGTGTGTGCGCAGATTGGTTTAGGATTGCATTTATTAATACGTGGACTTTTTACCTTTTCGCCTACATTTTACTAGGGATGCACCGATGCATCGGATGAACATCGGCATCGGGCGATGTTCGCCTCCTTAACTGCCATTGGCTATCCGCAAATAAAGAAGACATTCACCGATGGCAGTGGCTGATGATTATGTGTTGATTTAAATATGTCGCATGATGCTGTGCTGAGGAGAAACCTTTCTTTTTTTCCTTTTTTGGAAGCCGCGAAACCCTACTGCACACGTCAAAGGCACCGGGAGACTTTCAGATGCAAGCGTTTACCCCGCCAGACTGTGTTTACTTGTTCAAATTTGGCCATTTTCCCGGTGTATGTTATTCTAAACATGCTTCTACATGTGTAAATATGCTACGTAGTTACTTAGTTTCGCTTTTGTTTGTTTTTACCACTGGCAGTTTGGACAGGGTATTTATGGACTAAACTCTGATAATCTACCTGTGTGTGTTCTGACTTTGTTTATTTCACGTACCAGCTTCTAAATCTGAGTCTTATTCACAATTCATGCCGCAAAATGTAATGACACAAAGAAGTTTGATTTGATTTGTTGTTTGTTGAAATAAAAAGTTATTTTCTGATTGTTTCAAAGTGGCTACGTTCAGCAGGTATAGACACACCTCAGCTCCCCTTACCCCAAAGCCCAACCAGAGAAATTTTCTGGGGAACCTGGACATTCCTCATTGATTGTTCTATTCATTATGAACTGTCCCCCCACGCCTTCCCAACTGACCAGTCCAAGATAGCGTTCATGATGTCCCATCTGACTGGACGAGCCAAAGCATGGGCTTCAGCAGAGTGGGCTCGGGACTCCCCCCTTTGCAGCTCCCTCACAGACTTTAAGGCAGCCTTACAAAGGACTTTTGACCCAGTTATGACCGACCGGGAAAAGGCTCAGGAGCTGGCCGGACTAAGACAAGGCAGCGACTCTGTCTGCGACTACGCCATCCACATCCGAACCTTGGCTGCGGAGAGTGGGTGGAACTCCACAGCCCTGTAAGATGTGTTCCTGAAAGGGCTGGCTGCCCCCATTCAAGACCTTCTTGTTCCTTTGGATCTACCCCCAGATTTAGACTCTCATCACGCTCGCCATCCGGACAGACAATAGGGTCCGCCAACTCAGACAGCAACGCTGCGTTCAATCTACAGAGAGACCCATGTGCACCCAAGCACCAGGCTGGCCGGCTCCCTGCCATTCACCGCTAGAGCAGAGTCGTCACTCCCCAACGGATGGTGAGGAGGAGCCCATTGCAGCTGGGAAGGGCTCAGCTGACACAGGAACAGCAAAGGAGATGACAGCAGGAGGGCTGATGCTTTTATTGCGGGGAGTTAGGCCATCTCGTCACCGCCTGTTCAGTCAAGAGATCCACAGTGGTGAGTCAGTTCACTACTTCAAGCGTTGTTTTTCAAGTACGAACTTCATGCGCTTATAGACTCGGGGGTTGAGTTCGATGGACTGGGGTTTAGCAGAGGAGCTGGGCCTCAAATCCGAACTCTTAGTGAAGCAAATGAGCATAGAGAACACATAAGCTTTTATTTGTTCAAGTCACCCTCTCATACACTGATTTTGGGACAGCCATGGCTGTTTCGCCACAACCCCCATGTAAATTGGAGAACGGGAGAAATTATGGGGTGGGGGGAGGATTGTGTTAGTGACTGCCTCGACATCTCGGCTCAAGGGAGACTGTGACTAACCTTGCCCCTGCTAATTCTGCCACAGACTCTGAGTACCCAGACCTGAGCTCCGTGCCTTCCTGCAACCGCCACCTTCGATAGGTATTCAGTAAAACTAAAGCCATGGCTCTCCCTCCACATCGGCCATATGACTGTGCTATTGAACTGATTCCAGGCTCCACCATTCCCAAGGGTCGCCTGTATTCGGTTTCTGGGCCAGAGAAGGAGGCCATGTGGGAGTACATCAAGACCTCACTGAGGGCGGGGCTGATCCGCCCTTCATCATCACCAGCAGGTGCCGGCTGCTTCTTTGTGGGCAAGAAGGACGGGTCCCTAAGACCTTGCATAGACTACAGTCCTCTTAATGACATTACAATAAAGAATCGGTACCCACTTCCTCTCATGTCTTCCGTGTTTGACCAGCTTCAGCAGGCCAAGGTGTTCACCAAGCTAGACCTTCGCAATGCTTACCATCTGATTAGAATAAGAGAGGGGGACGACCAAGCGGCCATTATGAGTACCTGGTCATGCCCTTCGGATTAACCAACGCGCCTGCTGTGTTCCAAGGAATGATTAATGATGTACTTAGGGACTTTCTCGACCATTTCATTTTTGGGTATCTTGACGACATTCTTATTTACTCCCCTGATCTTGACACACACAGGGATCATGTAACCAGAGTACTAAAAAGACTGTTAGAAAACAAACTACATCAAAGCAGAAAAGAGTGAATTCCATGCCGACACTGTCTCCTTCCTGGGCTTCATTCTGGCTCCTGGAAGAAAGCAGATGGACCCGGCTAAAATTAGCGCTGTCACTGAGTGGTCCACACCTGATAGCCGCAAAAAGGTTCAGCAGTCCTTGGTTTTGCTAACTTTTACAGGCGGTTCATCAAAGGTTTTAGTGCAATAGCTGCCCCTCTCCTCTCTGTCTAAAGCAGAGTGGAACTATGATGTCGGCAACTGGGAGCTGCTGGCGGTCAAGGTTGCCTTGGAGGAGTGGAGAAACTGAAGAAACTGCCCAAATTAAGATGCAGAATATCTTCAGGATCCATGGATTCCCTAAGGACATCGTGTCAGACCGGGGGCCCCAGTTCATCTCCTGGTTCTGGAAGGAGTTCTGTTGGCTCACCGGTGCCACAGCAAGTCTGACGTCAGGATATCACCCAGAGGCCAACGGCCAGACCGAACGTCTAAACCAACAGCTGGAGACCGGCCTCCAATGCCTTGTGTCCCAGAACCCGGCTTCATGGAGCACCCACCTGGTCTGGGTGAATTTTGCCCACAATTCACTGCCTACCTCTGCCACAGGTTTCTCCCCTTGAGGTCAAGCAGGGTTTTTGTCATGTCTTGTCATTTCCTGTTTTATTTTGAAAAGTAACTCTCCTCTCGTTTCAGGTCACTTGCCCTTCCTCATGGTTCACCAGTCAGCTTGTCCTCCCTAATTCCTGTTCCCTATTGCCCTCATGTTTCTTATAGTCTGCATCCCCCTTTGTCTTCTGCCAGAGTGTTCTGTATGTTCACCCCAGCCAGTTTACTCCACAGTCCTTGTTCAACTTTACTTCCCCATGTACCGTGTGCCTGTAGTTTTTTGCCTTCACGTGAGTGATTTTTGGTTCGTTAGTTTTATAGTTTTGGTCATTTTTTTCTGTTCACTTTTACAGCCAACTTAGCTTCTGTCCTCCTTTTTAGAGGAATGATTTTTAATTTTTTTTTTTTTTGCTCCTTGCTTGTCTTGCCCTTTTTCCTCCACATCGGAGTGTTTTTTGTTTCCTCCATTGGAGTGTTTTTTCTTGTTAATAAATTTGGCTGAAACCCTCACCTCTCTGCACCTGAGTCCTCCTTCCCGCCCAGACCTGACAAAGATGGTCTGCACGGAATGTCTTGTTCTGTTAATGTTGTGAACTGAATATAATAAGAAATATTTCTATTAGTCAATGGTATGAGCTGACAGTTCCCTCAGTGATAGAAAAAGGCTTCCTAAATGAAAAGGCTGCGGCACCACTGATGCAGAATAAAAATTTATTTGGATTTGTCCATGATTGTAGGCCATGCCAGGAAGACTACAACTGCAGAAAAACATGCATTTTAAACATTTACAGCTGATGTACTTGACATCAATTTTTTGAGACCTGCTCACTTCAAACCAGAGAGAAGAAAAGTACCCATCATGGCATACTTACTAGTACAACAGTGAGGAGTTATTTTGTGTTACAGGAATGTAATGTCATGTGACAAAAACACAAAACAAGGATTTCAAAGATCCCACGAAAATAAAGTGTTGACATGACATAAGGTAACCTGTACTTGTTTGGTATTCTTAAATTGTTACAATGACTTGAGAATCATTCCATTCTGCAATTCTTTACTGCCACTATCAGCAAGACAACATTATGTTAATGTGTTTAGTCCACCCCCTCACTTCACATTACTGAGAGTCTGCATTGCAGTGCTGGCCTACCTCATGGTGTGAATGCACTCTGGCTCCTTAGTGAAGGCGTAAGCATAACCACTGGATGTAGTGCCAAAATCAATGGCAACAACCACCACGAAGGACGGCCCTGATGGTACCTGGTCTGTGTCATTCTGCTGTACAGAGAGAACGTACAGTTTAAATGATTCTGTTACACACATTCATTCACACACCCACAACCTCCACCTAGCTAGCTAATAAAAACATGAACACACAGCAGCACTTATAGTTATGCAATGATAGAATAACTGTGCTTTTCAAATAATCAAGCTTGAAATGATTGAGTTTGTTGATTTTTTTCTAAAAAGAGAGCTGGTGGTGGAGTGATGAGTTTGCTGCTGCAGTGACCCAATCTGATCCTCCTGCTGTGGTCCTCTAACTCTGTTATGAAAGACACGTGAGTAAGGAGGAAGAGAAAACCGAGAACAGCGAGAGAAAAGGACGCAGAGAAGGCAGACCACACGGCACACCAATTTTAGAACAAAAGTAAACGTCTGCTATCGAAATTTAATCCTCCAAAGACAAATATTAGTCAACTACATGCTGATGGGAGAGCCAGTGTGTAAGCACACTATACATGTATTGTGGCTTATTTACAGAGACAGGTGTGCTCACCTGAGTGTGCGAAGGAGACAGTGGCGTGATTCCAGGGTCACCCATGCTCTTTGCTGGAGAAGGATTAGCCATTGTATCTGTAGAAGAAAGACAGAATATCCATCACAATCACACACTGCACTTTCCATTTAGATTGATCAGTTATTCATTTATTTATTTACTTGCGTATGTAACTATACTACATATGGTCCCAATCATTTTTATCTTCCTGCAAATTACTTTTGACATTATATTTGAGATAGCGACTCGGATTCGTATCTCACTTAAGCTGTAGATGTAAATGGACTGTACTTGTATAGCGCCTTTCTAGTCTTCAGACCACTCAAAGTGCTTTTGCACTGTATATCTCATTCACCCATTCACACACATTCACACATGGCACAGCCTTCAGGAGCAATTTGGGGTTCAGCATCTTGCCCTGAATATCTTCAACATGCAGACAAGAAGAGCCGGGGATCGAACCATTAATTAATCTGATTAGTGGAAGACCCGCTCTATCTGACCCGCTCTACCAGATGGCTTGCGACCGGAGACATGAGGTTTGGGACCTAAGACGTGAGGTTTGGGCCTTAACTGAAGAATCACTAAATGCATCGTCTGCAGTACCAAAGTAAAGGATGCTGGATTGACCGCTTCAAATTTTATCAGGCACCTAAAAACATGCCCAGATAGATGAGTCACCTGGACAGTTAGCAAACATGTTTAGCTCAGCATTAGCGATGTAACTTTAGCTTGCTACTAGTATAGTAGCTAAAGCTAAAGAGGTCAACCTGATTAGCTTTAAAAGATGAGTGTGTGCTTGTTTACTTGACACACTTGTTACCATGATGATAAAATTAATAATTAAATTACTATTAATTATATACTATCTATACCACGGCTGTGACTCAGATGTAGAGTGAGTCATCCACTAATCAGATGATAGGCTCTTTCAGTCTGCTTGTCGAAGTTTCCTTAGACACGAGAAATGACAAATGAGTGAATGTGTATGAATGGTTAGCTATACAGCTGATGAGCAGTTAGGCAGCCAGTTCCATCAGTGTATGGATGTGTGTGAATGGGTGAATGAGATATGTACTGTAGAGCTCTTTGAGTGGTCACAAGACTTTATTTTTTACTATTACTGTTACGAATTAACTATTAAATCAACTTTAAAGGATGCATTCCTTTAAAGGCTGCACTGTAATAATCAGTTTAAACTGATCATACACCAAACTGCTAATAGACAAAGGAGTGGTGATGATACAGCACATGCATGGAATTCATTACAGCAGTGTTCTGAATGCACATTAAAAACTCATTAGAAGAGATTTGACTTGGACTTTACTTCTGATATTTGATGACTGGTCAATTATATGTTCAGAGCACAAGCAAACTCCATCTCTAGATGAACACGAAGGCCTCAGGCTAGTTCTGGTTCCTGCCTGCTGTCATAGTACAGGGAGTAAAGACAAACTGTAATCTAACAAAGAGCCAACAGAAGAGCTGCAATTAACCATGAATCTGCCAATCTTGATTCATAGTTTTGCCAATGAAAGGGCAGTAAATAATGGAAATATTTGTCCAATATCATCATCTTTAAACCCCCTCTCTGACCAACCATCAATCCAAACACCGAACAACACCTGAACTTTCAGTCCCTCCCTTCAAATGGAATTATTTCCATCTTAGCAGGTAGAATGTAACTTAACATCAACTGAAATCAGCTCTACTTTACAAAGCACACAGCTACACACTGTAGAGACACATGAATGAAACAAGTTGGTATCGTGGCCGGAAAATATTTTTGTTTGATCTTAACAGCTAACAGGAGGAGTTTCTAATGAGCCATTTTATGATCAAAAAGTCACAGACTCACAAAGTAAACTGTCCTCAGTTTAGTCTACTACTGTGAGGTGCTGCCAGAAGCAGGAAATGAACACCAAATGATTCCAGAAACTGTGAGGCTGCTGACCCTGAACTCTATGAAGACTCAGGCTGTAAATGACAGAGGAGTGAAAAGATGGCTTCTTTCCTGGTGCAGAGCTGCAGACTGTCAACATCTCCTCCATTCAATCAGCAGAAAACGTCTGTTGCACCTGTCTTCAAAACACAATGACATTTCAATTGAATTGGAGATAGTCTCCCCATTTACTCCCATCATTTTCATTAGTCTGGCTTAATAGCCTTCACAGAAAGTGCCCTTTGAACGCACACAATAATAATACTCCCTCGACGTATTGTAAGTGTCTGGCAGAATTGTCTCACAACGGGACATCGTGTTATCCATCCTATTTTTCTGCTACGCTCACCCTTTTCTCTTGTCCACCCCTACAGAGTGGATGAGTGGTCTGAAGACCCATAATACACTTTGCCAGGCAATTACGGCACAGAATTACAGACCACCTGTGGCTAGACTCCATCCAGTCACTATCCAGCCCGTCTCTCAGCAGCCCAGCAGCCCACTCACCAAATCACCTTTACAACCTTGAGTTTTTATTCCCAACAATGGCCATAAAAATCTAATCACGATTAGAGAAATAAAGTGATTGCTCTTGCAGTCAATAATATGTCAAGTGATTTATTACTGAGGTGTGACTCAGCTATTCTTTGACATTGTGCTAGCATAGTTTAGATGTAATAAGAAATTTCATTAGGTTGCGTTAGATTGGGTTCTGAGACTGGCAACTGTTTATGAGTAACTTTATTAATTCAATACGAAAAGTAAAATGAGATGAACTATGGCTGGTAATGTCAGCACGGTGTTAATGTATAATTTATACTGCCCAGTCAGTCACATGCTTGAAGTTGTGTTTAGCCACAAAACTATTTTAGAATGAATTTGGTTAACCCAACCCTAATTCTTTGGTTTCTTCCATAGACAAACATAAAACATAAAGCACAGAGGTTGTCACATGGTTACAGAATGGCATTCAGTGAAACCATTAGCATTAATGTCAATTCCAGTTTCACTCCACACACTAATAGAGCATGGCATTTAGGGTTGTGAATGATAAACTGATGCGACTGGTTATTTGGTTTAACAAGTGAGAGCTACGTCGGTATCAGCCTCCTCAATCGATACAAATTTGCCATGCATTCCTAGATGAATCGTTTGTAGAGTCAAGGATCAGGTATCGCGAGACTTGGAATCTGTTGACACACTTTTGGGAAAATCCACTGGGCCTGGTCGCAGCACGTTCTGTGAGCGTGGCATATTTCGCCCGTCCTGTACGCGACTTCAAACCCACCAGGAGCATTACAGAAGTGTTCAGCCCGCCAGACTTTGTTTACTTGCTCAGATCTGGACATGTGGTGTATGTTCTTTTAAACATGCTTCTACGTATGTAAATATGCTACGTAGTTAATTAGGGCCCGGGCGCCGAACAACGTTTGGGCAGCGAAAGCCCTATTGTATCCTTAGGATTTTTCTTTCTTTCTTTCTTTCTTTCTTTTTCCTCGGTGCCTCTTTGGGGGCATTTTTGAGGGGCTAAACGTGCTTGAAAGCTCACAAAGCAAAACACTCAAGTAGTAACTCAAGTAGTGCTGAGATTTTTAGAATCCACAAGGCGCTCGGACCAAGATGGCTCTACAGCGCCGCCTATAAAATCTTGTACGGAGCCACTGCCATTGACAAAATTTTGCGTAGAGAGATGATTTTTGGTGGCCACATGTATCTCCCCCAGGCCTAAAAAAAGTCTCTTGGTGACCCGGGCTACAATGAAGCGTACAGCGTCCATTTTGTTTCAAAGTTAGCGTTTTCATGTTTTTGGGGTCATTTCCAGGGGCCGTATTTAAACGAACTTCTCCCAGGACTTTCATCCTATCTGTTTGAAACTTGGCGTGTGTGTTTTTGGGAAATTTGGCGTGTTTTCATGAAATTTTGACATGCTATAACTTTGCAAAAAATACTAACACCATTTGGTGATTTTCACAGCGCCTCCTAGTGGCAATAGAAAAAATCACTGTTTCGAGATGACATCCAGCTTGGACAATATTGACCGTACGGTGCTGAAACTCAGGGAAAATATTAGAAACAACATTGGGAAGAAACCCTCCAAAAACAGTGAGTTTTTGAGAAACTATGTAGACACGGTGGCCCATCAAAGACAAAAACTAAAAAAGTAAAAGTTATCAAAATTATGAATTTTGAGAAAACGGTGTGGACATGGCGCTCCATCAAGTTTGAACATTTGACCGAATTCTGGCTAATGTCTGTTTTCAATTTGAACAAACTGCTTTGAAGGCTTCGAAGGCTCACGTGTTTTCCGTCTGGTGTCCCCCGACGTGCCAGCTCCCCTGACAGGCGCAAAGATGCGAGGGCCCGACCAATGCTGCTTGCAGCTTTAATTAGTTTCCCTTTTGTCTGTTTTTATCACCAGCAGTTTGCATGGGGTATTTTATTTTGAAAATCCACCAGATTCCCTCTAACAAATGATGATTCAGCCAGACTTTTTTTGGGCCATGTCTAAAAATAAATAGATTGACATGTGATTTTGTTGTTGTTTTTTAAAATTGTATTTTTGCCAGTGCCATAAAGCAAAAATGCTTGAGGATATGTGGTCTTTTACATATTTGAAAAGAAAATATTGTACTGTGCTGTTAGTCACTTTCATAGAATTGGCTTCTTTATTTTATAAGATATCTACAATAAATATTAACCGTAGAATCAAATCGTATCGTTCTTACGTATCAATTTCTATCGAACCAGTCTGTAATAATATATTTTATATATATATATATATATTGTTTTTGAATCGTATCATAACCTGTGTATCTAGATGCATATTGCATCGTTTATCGCAGAGAGATGTGCAAATCTAATGGCATTAGAGAGCAGTAATTGTAACAAAGAAATAACGCGGAAGGCTACAAGATCAACCATTAAAAGTCTTCATCAGCATTGATATCAGATGTTCATGTCTCATCTACAAGCAAGAAGCAGCTGTTCTTCAGGAAAAAAAGACTCAAGCTGAAGTATTCTAAACATTCAGAGTGACACAGAGTGCCAGCTCGGCTTTTTAGGTGAGTAAAGCCCCCTGACATAAGAACAGGCTAACATGAAATGTTAGAGGATCAAAGTGAATTCATCTCATACCGAGAGGCACATGCCCAACAAAACACCAAACATAAATAATGTTTATGTTCTAATAAGAATAATTTCTAATCACAGAAGCAGCATGTGTCACTTCACTTGTGTGACACAAAATGACTGTGATGGTGTTTATTCTGTTTGGACTCTGTCTGGATATGGCTGACCTACTTTTCGGTCACTCCCTCGACTCACCTGCTCTCACACCTGCATCTGTATCTTTTCACCCTCCCAGACTCCGCCAGTTCCTTGTTGTACTGTTTGCAGTAACTTCATACTAATGTTTGTTTACTTTGTCCTCCAGCCCTGTTATTTCTCTGATCTCAGTGTTGTTACTCTATGTCTCTCTACCAAAGCACCCCCCCTCTCTCTCTAATCATCGGACACAAATCAAATTAAACTTCTTTGTGTCATTATATTTAGCAGTGACTCACGCACAGGTAGATTATCAGATTTTAGTCCGTGAATCCACCTGGATGGTCTCTGCTTCAGAGACATTTCAGGCTGTCTGTGGAGGTTTGACTGATCTGAGTGTCTGATTGGCGACCGGAGCGTGACTTGGGGATCCGTTTTCCCAAAAGTTGAATCTGGCTCAACTTCTCTCGTCGCACGTCAGCAATTTTTTTTTGTGGCAACCCCTGCATTGCGAGCTGCTCGTGCAGACACACACAACCCCCACTGTAATTGAAAAATGCCGCTGGCGTCCGCTTTGCCTGTCCCTGTGTGAACGCCCTCTATGGGGCGCCCACCACAAGAAACAATGTAAATCAGATCAGAACGGCATGCAGGGCAAATGTCATGTGGTCGCACAAAGGGAGCATCCATAGTTACCGGTGTGCTTGCACACCGGTAACTATGGATGGATAACTATTTTTCGGTGGCCTCGCATGCATCTAATCATGGCACTACAACAGCTTGCCAAGAGTGAAATTTAAGTCAAGACCAACTTTGAATACAGTTGCAAGGAATTCTACAGCTATGCACTTATGCAGAAGGCCTTATTAGAAGCTGCACGCTCAAGTAAAAAGTATAAAACCAAAAACATCTAAGGAAGGTCATTGTCTAAGATACAGATAATAATACTGTGAACACTGAGCCAGTGTGGTGCTAGATTTAAGACAGTGCTCTAGTCTTGTGTTTCACCAGCAGGTGCTTTCTGTGGTGCTGAAAGTGCATTGTCTGTGTGGGCCCAACCTGCCTGCAATTGTTGCTGCGATGGAGAGGACTTGAAGACTTTTGATGGACAAAACTTTTACAAAGAAAACAAAATCAGCTAGATGCTCTCCTGGTGCTGGAAGAGCATTGATTGTGTTACTATGATGGATAAAACTGAAGTTTTTGTTTCCTCCTTACCAGTTTTGATTTGTATTTCTGGTTTTATCTATTATTTCATGTAGTGAATTTAGTTGGCATTGTCCAGTAAAGGTAGATAATTTCCAAATGCATTTCTTTTGTGATCCTTTTGTGCATTTTCTATGTGATTCTGAGCTGAGTGAGTTTTGTTTTGTTCAGATAATCAGCCTATGTACTCTATGTAGCCTGATCCAGTGCATTTTGAACAGAAATGTTTATTATATTTTTGACCATTTTTTGAAGAGTGACAGGAATGCAGGGAGAGAGCGAGAGAGAGAGAGAGAGAGAGAGAGAGAGAGAGAGAGAGAGAGAGAGAGAGAGAGAGAGAGAGAGAGAGAGAGAGAGAGGTGGGGAATGACATGCAGCAAAAGACCACAGGTCAGATTTGAACCCTGGGCCGCTGCTGAGCCTTTGTACATCAAATCAAAATCAAATCAAATCAAATCAAATTTTATTTGTATAGCCCAAAGTCACAAAACACATTTTGCCTCAGAGGGCTTTACAATCTGCACAGGGAGTGACACCCTCTGTCCTTAGACAGAGATGGGGAGGATGTTCTACCAACTGAGCTAATCAACACCCCAGAAATGTTTATTTTTTTAAAAGTTCTTTGTGACTACCTTGATGCACTGCCATCCCACATTTTCCCACACTGTCCCACACAAATGTAATCTTTGTCCCACATCTGGTGAATTGGGATCTGGTCACCCTAGCTTGACCTGGAGGCCTGCTCTCGGAGGCACAACATCAAAATTGTGAGGGTGAGTTTACCACATGTTTAATGTCTTTACGCTCATTGCAAAATGTCTCAATTAAAATCAGTAGAAGAGTGAGCAGTTGTGTTTTGTGTTATTTTGTTCAATTTTCATGATACAGAACAGCTCGGAGAAGAAACTGCTGATGAGCTAACGACTAGAGAGTTCAGTACTCTGCAGTACGTGATTGCGCATGCATGTCTACATCCAAACACAGCGGTTGCTATGGGGACTGGGCATGATTGGGACCATGCAGCACCAGAAGTCGTATTAATGTTAAGAGGTATTTTATTTATTATTGGCTAGCTTCAGTATAACAACATTATTAAAAAGAATAAGTTCAGGGACTTATTCCACACTAAAACTGTTGGTCTTACTTAAAATGCACGCATTTATTTATATTCAGTGTTTAAAATATTATACGGCTCTCACGAAAATAGATTTTAAAATATGTGGCTTTCATGGCTCTCTCAGCTAAAAAGGTTCCTGACCCCTGGGATAGGGAATGTAATATCATCATCCTTTAACTCTAAAACCAGAGGAACGGCCATCTTGATAAATAAGAACACCCCTAACAACAATTGGAGAAACTGCTGTTGATATATTGGGGAGATATGTTTTAGTGAATTTGTCAGATTTACTCAGAATACTGGACTCTCTTAAGTTTCATTTGTTCAAGACATATTCTTGAAGGTGTCAGGAGGATGGCAAAATATTTGTATATGGGGTGACTTTAATTTCTGCTTAGATCCTGTTCTGGATAAGTCAGCTCTATCAGTATCTAAATCTAAAGCAGCCAAAATCACCATGGAATTCATGAAAGAACTAAACTTAACTGATGTGTGGAGACAAATTCACCCTCAAGCCTGAGATTATTCTTTTTACTCTGGTCGCCACAACTCTTTTACTCGGATTGATCTTTTCCTGTTGTCGACACAGCTGTACTACAGGGAAGTAGAATCTGAGTACTTGTCTGGAACATTATCAGATCACTCACCTCTGACCCTATCCATTTATATGCCTGAAAAAAAATCTACTAATACGTATAGGTGGTGTCTGAACCCTACTCTCCTCCAAAAGCCAGATTTCTGCAAATTTATAAGAGACCAGATTGGGCTGTTCTGTGAGACAAACCGTGTTTCTTCTCCCAATAGTTTTATATTTTGGGACACACTAAAATCTTTTTTCAGGGAACAAATAATCTCTTATACCAAAGGTATCAAAAAGAGATACATGGCAGAAATAAAAAAAGAAACATTTTGAAACTTGAAAAGGAATTTCAACAATCAAGGTCTAAAGAAGTATATCGGTTATTGGTAAATAAAAGGCTTAGATACAATACTTTGCATACTTATAAAATTGAAAAAAAAAAAAACATTCTGAAAAGCAAGCAAAGATACTATGAATTGCAAGGTGACAACTGCTCATCAGTCTGAGGAGCTAACCATTCACACACATTCACACACTGATGGCACAGCCTTCAGGAGCAATTTGAGGTTCAGTATCTTGCCCAAGACACTTCGACATGCAGACTGGAGGAGATCGAACCGGGGCCAATCTTTTGATTAGTGGACAACACGCTCTACCTCCGAGCTACAGCCACCCCTTACCTCCCACTGCTCAGTAAGATTGAAGATGAAGATGATTTATGTAGATTGATGGACTCTCACCTTGATTGGAAGAGTTACTTGTATTAAAATACAACCAATATTACAATCCCAGCCCATTCCATTACCACAATCCTTCTTCAAAGCTCTCAAAAGATATGTCAGACCATTTTTATGGAATTGTAAAGTACCCCAGACTACCAAGTTTTAAACACTACTACTTGGCAGCCCAAATGAGGTTCATCTCATCTTTTTTTGAGGCCCCTTCTTGGACACAAATCGGACTGCACCCCCTGAAAGAGAAAGTCCACAGTGACTTCATTTAAGCATAATTCTGGAACTGTAAACAACAGGACAGATAAACCTATATTGAAGATAAATCTGATAAAAATTTGGTATGAGGTTCACAAAAGTCAGACAATCAAAGCAAGCAAAATGAACTTATACCCATGACTCTTGATAATAAGATTCTGGACATATGGCATCATGAGGGAATCCAACACTTGGAGGATTGCTTCAATAAAGGACTTTTCATGTCATTTGAACACCTGAAGAGGAAATATAATTTGTCCAATCAAACCTTTTTCTCTTATCTCCAACTAAGATCCTTTCTGAGGGCTAATTTGGGTCCTGAAATGACTCGGCCTGTCGTGAATGATGTTGAAAGATTTCTTTATGATGGGAACACACATAAATTTATTTCTAACATAAATATCGCCTGTTGTAATAATTCTTTTGGACAGAATTATGTCAAAACAGCTTGTCACCTATTATTAATGTCCGGTATAGATTGATTAACTATAATATTCTACATCAATTATACCTTACCCCAGAAAAAATGCATTCATTCAAATCTAACCTGTCAGAAATGTGCTTCAGATGTGATACTAGGTAGGTGATACTAGGAAGTAGGTTCCTTCTTGCATTGTACCTGCAAGTTAGGCCTTTCTGGCACGATATCTGCACTGTAACCAGGATCACAGGAGTTAATGTTCCAGTGGACCCTGAACTTTGTTCACCGGGGAACTTTACAAGTATTTGCCAGTCTTTGAATAATGCACAATCAAATTCATTGAAGTTGCCCTATGTGTGGCTAAGAGGTGCATTGCAGCATCATGGAGATTTGACACCCCTCTTCTTATTGACAGGTGGTTTGTTGAGATGAATAGCTGCATCTCACTGGAAAAAAATCACCTATTGTCTCAGAATGCGATATAACACCTTTTTGAAAATTGGGCTGCCATATTAAGACCATATAGGTACATTTCTTACACCAAGTACTTAATGTGGTTGTTTGTATGGACTCTGCCTTACACACTGACTCTACAGTTATATATTAAAATACATAGTAAGAGTGTTTATATAAAAGATCATAAATGTCACTGTGTGACCTCTGATGACAGACATTATCACAACATCTAAGGCTGTGTATTACTCAGGATCTGACCTCTCTCTATGAAGACATTTTGTACAGCATTCCAGTTCATGTCTTACTCTGTATTAACCTGTGTGTACTCTGTTGCCGTAAGCTTTTCAATGATTTTTTATGTTTACAAGTGTGAATAATTCAAGTCATGAAGTGGTTTTCCTTTTACAATCTTAGTACATGACAAAATTACTTAATTTCAGTGACATAGGTTGCTGCTGTTCCAAACAGTGGAAGAGGATGGATCAAATTAAAAAGGAAATGTTGTATTCCTTTTGAAATGTCCACTGAACATATGTTGACATTTCAGCACTCACTGTGCAGCTGAAAAGGAAGTGGGGACTTTTTATTTTCTCTCCTCTCAGCAGGAGCACTGACTTCCTGTCAGCCTTGCATTCCATGTTTCCCCCTTAATGACTTTACATTACTCAGAGGCCTGAGCCACCACACCTCAGTCTAGGTACGACTGAAAACAGATTCATTGGAGTTTAAAAGGCTTAAATCAATAAAGAAGGGAAGTGTCTTTTTCTGGTGACACTGATCTGCAGGGCTAAGGTAGCTAATACAGCACACAGGGAAGAGCATCACCAGCATCACCATTTCACAGCTTTGGTCAATGATACAACTCTGTCCATCTATTCTGTGTTTCTGTGAACTCATTTTGTTTATGTGTGACATGTAGGAGGAATGTTGGATCAGACTGCAGCGTGTCATTTGGTCTGAAGGTGATTAGCCTCCCTGTCTCCAGGATCTGTACAGCTCCAGGACTCTCAGGCATGCAGGGAAGATTGTGGCTGATCCCCCCCACCCTGGACACAAGGGTCACTCAAAGGTGACTCTTTGAGTCACTGCCCTCTGGCAGGAGGCTGCAGTCCAGGTTGGAGCCCCCCTTGACACTCTTCACACTCCACCTCTGCCTCTACATCACATTGACATTGCAACTCTATGCGTTACATTAACGCTGCCTGTACTTACTCAGGTGTACTGCTCTTCTTATTTTTACTTTTAAGACATACTTGTCACACTGTGGTGAAGTCAAGCTGGGTTTATGTTCTGTCTCCATGTTTGTTTTGTGATTTCCTGTTTTATTTTGGAAATTAACTGTCCTCTCATTTCAGGTCACTTGCCCTTCCTCATGTGTCACCAGTCTGATTGTCTTTCCTGATTCCCGATTGTGTCCACCTGTTCCCCATTACCTCCATGTGTTCATATAGTCTGCGTCTCCCTTTGTCTTACTGCCAAAGTGTTTTGTCTCATGTCCAAGCATCAAAGCCAGCTCCTTGTCTTGTCCACGCCACAGTGTATATTCGTGAGTTTCCATTTTCCTCGAAAGAGTGATTTTTTTTTTTAAAGAAATATTTATTCTTTCCCCTAGTCTTGCTTTTGGTTCTTTGTCTTTAGTTTGAAGATAGTTTTGCATAGTCTGTTTAGAGTTTTTCCTCCTTTTTGGAGTGTTTTTTGTTTACTTTAGTTTTGCCTTGTTTCCTCTTTAGGCCTGTTTCCCAGCCGTGAGCGGTATCACTCTTTCGAGAGTTTTTCGAGAGTCTCCTAAATGAATTGACTCACTGACACCTCTGCTTCTCAGTCCTCTGCGAATCCCGGCCTGACAATACTGTGTGTATATTGTTATACTTTTAATACTTGATTTTCTTATCTTTGTTATATTTAGAGTTTGACATGCACTAATAACACAAGGACACATTATCTGTATGTGTAGTTTTAAAAAAAGAAAAGTACTTGGCAAAAAAGCCTTCTCTGATTCTGATTAGACCTGTTTATTAGCCTGTGGCTAATAAAGCTAATCTATGCAATAAATGTATCACGTTTCCATCACTGTTTCACAATAAAAGCACCCTGCTACATCGCAGTAATCTGCCATTTGCTTTTCTCCTCTAGAGATTTTTTTTTTTTAACAGACTTTTTGTTCTCAGTCCAGCTCACCACTACAACAGCTTCATGACTCTCATGTCTGTTTTCCTAGATTCTAGTTTAAATTCAGAATTTCCACACAGAGAGAGAAAGTTTGTCTACTGTTCATAGTTAAAATCCTAGTGTAGCATGGAGCATCTCTCCTGCTGACAGTGCTGTGAGACAAACACAGCAAGTACCAGTGTCTGAATCAAAGATACATCAGTTGACATCCGGTGCTGAGAGTGTCGGAGTGACCAACAGAACCGGGCCGTCTTGACCTGTTACTAGGTCAAGACTAGGTCAACATGGTTTGGAGGCTATCCAAACCTGGAGGAGAGGCCTATAACTATGAGTGCCAACTCATCCACCTCAGCTAAGCAGCATTTTTGCAGTCTTGCAAACATTTCTGGTGTCTCCACTCAGGTTTTGTTCATGAAAACTGAAAGTGCAAAGCAGGTGGCTGGAAAATGTCTTGTATACATACATATACATGAGTTTCCAAAATCCAACATGCTGAAATGTTTATTTTTTCTGGCAGCACCTGGATCTGTTGAAGGTTAAGTACAAACGAAAAGAGAAACTCACAAAATATCTACTGTTCTTTAAAACGCTCATCCTTGCTTATCCATCAGATGACAGTGCTCTTTTATTCCTTGACTAAAGCTTGGCAGGCAGCCTGGGCTTGCTAACAATCTAACTTGAACACACCGTCTCACAATTAAGACTTTTTTTTTTTATCACTTCTCCTTCTACACATACATGTATTTCAGTGTTGCAGACAACAGTATTGAGTGATCTTTGTCTCACAGCTTACCTGTTTTCATGCAAAATACAATTTTGCCCTTACAGTTCCAAAACGCAGCTATGCTCCAATTCAATCAATAAACTTTAACTAGTTTAAATATTTATAATCTAATGTGTTAATAAACTAAACACAGAGAATCCTGGGAGATCTTGATAGACAATAGCAGCCTGTTTCAGAAGAAGACAGTGCTCTCTGAGACTGTGGTGAAACACAGAGAGATACAAAGCAAGGCACCAATCAAACCTACAGCAGCAGGAGAGGAGCCTCATTAAATTCACTGCAGCAAACAGAGAGGCACAAACACAAAAAACAGACAATTATCAAAGAGCCACATTCATAAAGGCCACAGCAAAATGAGTTTGGGGAGAGAATGTGCTGTTTCTTCTTCCCATCTGAGGTCCCATTCATTCACCCCCATACACACACACACACACACACACTCCTCTCTCCCCAGTTCACTGCATCCACTTGGCCATGAGCCCAGGCACACAGTGCAGAGAAACAGCCTGACAACAGCTGTAGCCACTACACACACATGCAAAACCACACACAGTGTCTCACACACAGATCTGGACAGACAGACTGTATTATACAGTCATTTTGGTTTTCAAGGATGAACGCTAACATATTCTTGAAACGAAGCTACTAATATGTTTCACATACCTTTCTATATACTACCATTTTTCATTCTTAGTGCTTGTCATGGTGGATAGAGCCTCTGAAACACTCTGGGGTGTGTGCTACACTAATGAAACACTTCAAGGTAGGTTTCATGTCCAAGAAAGGTTATCCAAACAAGACACCTAAAATAATTATTGTATCAGAGGTGGATGACACTGATGAAGGCTGACCTCATTACACTACAGCTAATGGAATGTATGTGATACACAAATTCAATAATTTCAGGTCTTCAGGTATTTCAGTCAGGGTATTCTCTTCTATGGCTGGATGCTCAAGACCCAAAGCATTCTTGTTCTCATCCTCTGTCAAATGGTAATAAAGTTAAATAGCTTGAATAAAGTTTGGTGTCTTAAAAAACTCAGGCACGTAGATACGTATTCTGAATAAAGATTACCTCCCACCCCTGTCAAAGGGTTCTCGTCTTACGCAGTAGTCAACACCATTGGTGGCACTGTGGCCTGTTTGCATTGTCTGCATCACCCTATGTGGCTGGAGTCTATTTGGCTGCCGGGAATTTTAAAAGCTTGGAGCATGACTGTTGTATTTCTGTTTCTCTCGCAAAGTCTAAAAAGAGTCAACAAGTCAACTGTTCATGTCTGAAGAGTGACGCTGCTATCCTCTCCACTAGCCAGGTGAAAATATCAGTGAGGAAGCTGTTGTCAGTATGCAGGAAAGCAGTTGTGATGATGGTGATGGTCACATGCCTTACTTCTTTATCTTTTATCTGACCTGAATGGATCTGAATGGATATAAACAACATGTACATCAAAACATTGCAAACTGACTGAATAAGTCATTCAGACAAAACATATAAATATAACCTGTGACAAGACATATGGCCCAGCCATAAATGTGTAAACTGATGGTGGCTGTTTAAGAATTCTCACAGATGTATCAAAGCAATGAAGCTGTTCATTGCAAGTCCATGTTGACATCTGTTGTGCTTACTGTATGAAGAGTTTTGAAAAAGTGAACTCATTACTGAGAAACGTGCGTGACCAATTGTAAAACAGTATTACCACGAGTCCCTGAGCAGAGCTGACATTCAGCTCCAGGAAAAGGAACAGTCCGGAGCTGGTTAGTAACGGTGCACACATGTTTAAAGGATGCGCTGCAGATTCAAATTATTGATTGTGCCTGAAAGAGGCCAGGATTGGCATGCTATGACTTTTCTAAGCGTTTTGGCAGATGGTTGGCCTAAAAATCGGAGCCCCTACCCTCCAAAAAAAAAGGCCAGAGCATGGCTGACTCCGTTACGCTAGGTGGCACTGTAGCCCTCTCAACAAAGAGCCACTTTCGGTCGACCTCTACTTATTAGCAACAACAAACTATCTGAAGGCATTCAAACAAAGATTACATACGAGGAGATGGACGATGCTACAGCTGCGTACTTTTCCTGCATTATTTCATTCCTAATAATAAATATAAAAAGAACTACGGATCTTTTGGCTTCCAGGTGAAAGCCCCTGAGGAAAATGTCACACATGCGCAGAATGCAGAATCCGCTTCAGATCCAATTTCTCAGTATACATGGTGTTAAATATCTAACTAACTAACTAACTAACTAACTATAAATACTAACTAACTATGAACGAGGTGTTCTTATCCGACTTTGAGATGTCCGATGAAAATAGATCGGACTAAGGTGTTTACAAGCACTTTAAAAAGTCTGAACTATCTGATATGATCAGAAATTTGAATTTCTTGCTGCATGTAAACATACTGACTTATGGGTGCTTTCAGCTGTTTCTCTCTCTCTCTCTCTCTCTCTCTCTCTCTCTCTCTCTGTGGTGTCAAATGTCTCAGGAGCCACTGCTGCTGATTGCACTGCTCTGATTGGAGGGCTCCACCTGGCCCAGAGACATCCACACACACAGACAAGACGAAAGTTTTGAAATAAATATTGAAAATAAAAGACTTTGTAAAACTCCCTCCTTAAGACACAAGACCACACAAACACACACACACACCCACTGACAGCTACTGTCAGCGATGGGCCCAGAGTCAGACACACACAATTCTTTAGAATTTTTCTAGTTATTATTATTATTATTGCATGACGTTAGGCAAGATAATGAATTTAATATCAAACATCTGATATCTTCATATTTCAGACTAATGTGCAGAACTCAGTGCCACCTTCTCAGATACATTGATTGATGACTGTCTACTAGACTTTTAAATAATTAATTTTCTTGTGCCAACTAGCTTCAAGTTTGCTTCACATTTCCACATTAAAGTAGCCAGACACAGTGAAACGGCTGTTTAAAGCCAAAATGGTGTATTGTTCATGACAACAAAGACTTTTATATAAAACAATGAACAGAGCTGTGTGACAGAAACAAGAAGGCAGAGCATACTGGTCACACTCGAAGGAAATGCTTTAAAACTCTGTGCTGAACAATGGCTTTCCTTCCTGTCTGTCTGTACTAGAAAAATGATCACAGCTCCACTCAAACAGTTCCTGACTACTGCTACTCATGACTGTTCTCTTACCTCACATCAGTATAGATCAGTACACACGTAATGATGTGTGTTCTCTCATAATGTTAAGTACATTCACATTTCTGATCTGACTCTGCAGTTGCGCAGCAGTTTTTTTCATCAGGGTGTGTGCATAAAAAGTCTCTCAATTATTTAACAGTGAAGATGTAGCCCAGCTCCACAACACAAATGCACACCAGAAAAAAACACATGTGCAAGTTTTCAGCTGACCTACATGCTGATACCAATATACGACTAATACTGGCCTATAATGTCAGTCAAACTCTAGCTCACTGTAGCCTATTTTTTGTCACCCTCATGATACAAGTATTGCCCCTCATTAGAGGAACTAGAAAATGCCAGTATTAAGTCTGATCTGTAGGAAGTCGCTTTCCCTTTCTTTTTCTCTCTGGCTGACTGAGGTGATCTGTGATAATACTGCATTTAGATTGCTTTTGCTCTTTAGAGCAACATTTAGTTTATTGTTTACTGTGTACAGTAAGTTCAAGATTAGTGGCATGTGTACAAGCTTGACAGCAGCAGAAAATGGGATGCACCCCTTGTCTAAAAACATACTTGACATGGTACAGCAACATGTCAAACTGTCTCACTAAAGATGAGCGCAGTGATTTTGAACTCTTTGTGCTGATGGTGTGAATTTAAGATGAAAACTTCGAAGAAATTTTGAAGAAAGCATTCAAACACTGTGACACTGAAGACTTTCTTACAATGTTTGCGTTTTCCAAATGAGAGCCATTTCCTCCCTCCCTCCGTTTCTCCTATCTGATGGCCTGTGAATAGCACCTCCCCCATCCTGTAGCTCCCACTTCTCCACAGACCACCACCTCCTCCTCCTCCTCTTCCTGCTCCTCCTCTTCTTCCACATGGTTCATGTCTGAGACGTGACACAATGCTGAATGACCACTCCCAGTTTCCCCACAACATTCTCAGCCATGACGTAAGAACTGTGTAGTCATGATTAGCTCATACTCTTTTGTCTTTATATAAAACCACAGAAAGGGTGGGGGGCTGATAGTAAAAAACAGTTATTTTATATTTAAATAGTATTTGTAAGGTTAAACTGACATTCTCGATCAGTTACCATAATCCTCAATCCGAGCTCAACTGAACAGCTCAACTTTTTAAATCACATGGCAGATAGATAAAAACGTGGCCCAGTGTGTCACATTCTGGGGGCTCTGTTTACCTGAGCTTTTTATATCTACAGACGCCGCAGGTCCTCTTCCAGAGTCTGCCATTTTGAACCTGGTGGTTCACAGACAAAATGCGAGCCACCAGTTCGCTTTTATATCTCCTCTCCCTCTGTCCAGGTCTCCAGTTGCTCGGTGACATCGTCACACCAGAGTCTCCAATAACTCCAGAAAAAGTTGCTAGATTTGGAGCGTAGGGGTCAGCAACCTATGGCACGCGAACCAGATGTGGCTCTTTTGATGACTGCATCTAGCTCACAGACAGGGGTGAAAGTAAGCTGGTACGGGCCGGTACTGCATACCACTAAAACATCCAGTAGTGGTATGCAGTACCAGGAAGATGGGAGAGTGCAGAGGCGTCACTAGGTTTTAAGGACGAGGGGTTTAGCCCCAAGGAGATGCACAGGATGTGAGCGAACATAGCACTCAAGCACAAAATTTCACAAACAGTTAGCAAAGACTGAGAAATTATTTATGACTTATTAGTAGGTATTTAGTGTATATACAGTTGTGTTCAAAATAATAGCAGTCCAACATGAATAACCTGTTTTTGGTAGAAATTATATTACTGCATGGCAAATAATTTACCAGTTGCTGTAGTAGGGTCATAGAAAACCAACAGAGCCTACATTCATGATATGTATGCTCCTGAGTCTGTGTAATTGAATAATGAATTGAAGGGGCGTGTTCAAAAAAATAGCAGTGTGGAGTTCAATTAGGTGAAGTCATTCAATCTGTGAAAAAACAGGTGTCAATCAGGTGGCCCTTATTTAAGGATGAAGCCAGCACATGTTGCTCATGCATTTCTCTCTGAAAACCTGAGAAAAATGGGTCGTTCCAGACATTGTTCAGAAGAAAAACGTACTTTAATTAAAATGTTGTTAATGAAGGGAAAGCGTATAAAGAAGTGCAGAAAATGATTGGCTGCTCGGCTAAAATGATCTCCAATGCTTTAAAATGGAAAGCAAAACCAGAGAGACGTGGAAGAAAACGGAAGACTACCATTCGAATGGATCGAAGAATAGCCAGAATGGTGAAAACTCAGCCAATGATCAGCTCCAGGATGATCAAAGACAGTCTGAAGTTACCTGTGAGTACTGTGACAATTAGAAGACGCCTGTGTGAAGCTAATCTATCAGCAAGAAGCCCCCGCAAAGTCCCACTGTTAAGAAAAAGACATGTGCTGAAGAGGATACAATTTGCCAAAGAACACATTGGCTGGCCAAAAGAGAAATGGAGAAACATTTTGTGGACGGATGAGAGTAAGATTGTTCTCTTTGGGTCTAAGGGCCGCAGACAGTTTGTCAGACGACCCCCAAACACTGAATTCAAGCCACAGTACACTCTGAAGACAGTAAAGCATGGTGGTGCAAGTATCATGATATGGGGATGTTTCTCTTACTATGGTGTCGGGCCTATTTATCGCATACCAGGGATCATGGATCAGTTTGGATAAATCAAAATACTTGAAGAGGTCATGTTGCCATATGCTGAAGAGGAAATGCCCTTGAAATGGGTGTTTCAACAAGACAACGACCCCAAACACACCAGTAAGCGAGCAGCTTCTTGGTTCCAGACCAACAAAATTAAAGTCATGGAGTGGCCAGCCCAATCCCCGGACCTTAATCCGATAGAAAACTTGTGGGGTGACATTAAAAATGCTGTTTCTGAGGCAAAACCAAGAAATGCAGAGGAATTATGGAACGTTGTCAAATCATCCTGGGCTGGAATACCTGTTCACAGATGCCAGAAGTTGGTCGACTCCATGCAACACAGATGTGAAGCGGTTCTCAAAAACAGTGGCTATACAACTAAATATTAGTTTAGTGATTCACAGGAATGCTGAATCCTGGATATTTTTCAGTTAATACAGTAAATATTTGAGTTTGTAAAGTAAAATGCAGACACTGCTATTTTTTTGAACAGCCCAATGTTCATTTTTCTTCATTTTCTGTAAAGTAATTAAATAATTTCTGCTTTTTTCTTCATGTTTTGATTTAGAATATAATGTGCAGTGTTCCCAATGCATGGAAATAAAAACCACTATAAGGATTTTGGGCTTTACTCAATTTTTTAAACAGACTGCTATTATTTTGAACACAACTGTGTGTGTGTATATATATATATATATATATATATATATATATATATATATATATATATATATATATGTGTGTGTGTGTGTGTGTGTGTGTGTATATATATATACATATATACACACACACACACATATATATATATATAATGTGTGTGTGTGTGTGTGTAAATGTATGTATAACTTGGCTTTCTACACTTTCTAATCATTACTTTCAAATAGAAGCTCAAGTTAAATCAATAATAATAAATTAAATATAATTAAAATTTTATAAATAATAAGTCTAATAAGTAAGTAAGTCTTATATGGTGCACCTTGACTGAAATGTTTCATATTATTATTCAAATTGAGTTCTATAAAATTCCAAGAAGTCTGCATCACAACTGACTCTATTCTGTGAAATCCTTTAGACTCACCTTTCAGTAGATGTCTCTCCCCTCTCACTCACTGTGCTCCTCTGCCCTGACTCTTACAGGCCAATGGGGGGTGGAGTTATTATTATTATTATTATCATTATTATTATTATTATTATTATTATTATTCACTGATGATAATCATACATGAGGAGCTAGCTAACTGTTACTACCAGCAGTGAGGAATACTTACTGTCCTGAAAAAACTTTCTTATATCCATCCTTCATCCATCCATTTATGTTCTTCTCCTAACATGTTCTGTTTGGCTCTGTGTGCACAGTAGAAGTACCAATGGCTGTGGGTACCGAGCAGCGAGCAAGGTCGCAGGGAAAACATGGACTGGATTTTCAGTAATGTGGTTCTGTGTTCTGAACAAGTGGAATGGATTGATAACAACGCACCAGAGGGGCTCTCTGTACTGTACACTATGAAGTGAAGGGAAACTGACAGATTTATGATCACATTTAAGGCTTTAATGACAGGTTATATGATTGTTTATTTAAACTGATATGCTGGATGCATTATATTGAATTTGTTGGCATTTTTGTGTTTTTAAAAAAAAATAAAACAACACCAAACAATTTAGGGAGGCTTAAGAAAACAGGCCTAATGACGCCACAGGGAGAGCGGCTGCTTGCTATAAAGCCGTCATTCAGAACCAGTCACTCTGGGTCAGGAAATAGTAATATGCAGTCTTCCTTTTAACTGATTCCGAATAGTTTCTGAACTGTCCGTGCTGTGTTTTAGTCCATGCTGGACGGAGGCTTAGCCGGTCATCTCCCTGTCCCCCTCCCCTCGGAAAGAGCCTGGTGGTCTCTTCTGCGCCCAGCCTTCCAAACATGTACCACATGTTTAATGTCTTTACGCTTGTTGCAAAAAAAAAAAAATGTCCCAATTAAAATCAGTAGAAGAGTGAGCAGTTGTGTTTTGTGTTATTTTGTTCAATTTTCATGATACAGAACAGCTCGGAGAAGAAACTGCTGATGAGCTAACGACTAGAGAGTTCAGTACTCTGCAGTACGTGATTGCGCATGCATGTCTACATCCAAACACAGCGGTTGCTATGGGCACTGGGCATGATTGGGACCATGCAGCACCAGAAGTCGTATTAATGTTAAGAGGTATTTTATTTATTATTGGCTAGCTTGGCTAGTCACTAAGTTGTCAACATTGGACCACTGATTAGTGTGTAAACAACTGAAGCAGTGGGGTTAGAGGTGGTGCACAGGTCTTGACCTGTGTGTCAGCTGAAAAAATATCAATATATCACCATTCAGCTAAAAAATATCGAGATTTGACTTTTGGTCCATATCACCCAGCCCTAACTTGAGGGTAACTTCAGGGGGATACAATGAGAATCTGCACGACTAGATGCCACTAAATCTAACTCAACAGAGTTGATGAAATGGCACGTTTTTTCCCTCTACAGAAAGCAACACTGCAGCTAGCTAGCTAGTTTTTTGGCTATTGCTAGCTGTCTCCATAATCTCAATAAAAAAATTCATTGAATCCACTATGGTTTAATAAAAAGTATCATAGAGGAGAGATGGTGTTGACGTGGTCCTGCTAAGAAAACTGACAATCTAAATTATCAAAAAATGTTAAACATATCCAACCATGTGTGGTATTGATGCATTCACCACAGCCAGGAGAATGAAAAGGGATCCTCAAGGATGTAGCTGACCATGCTATTGTCCGATATAATGAGGTTTATGAGGACACAATAGGAAAACATTTTTAAATGTTCATGGCACGCATTGTTTTATACATTTATAACCCTTATCTTTGATTTGATATAAATGTTTTTCACAATTGTAGAGATTTTTAAAGTTTTGGGGGCTGGTGAATATTGTGACCTCTTGCTGAGGACAAGAGAAATAACATGGGCCGTCTAACCACTGGTCATACATTTAAACAAGTATCATTATTCACTTCTATATTTTTGATATAAATAAGACTTGTCTATGTGGGACATGTTTTGTCCTGACGCTTTCAGCAGGGAATTATGTTGTTCATCATTAAAGTGAATAATGATATATGTACATATAATATATACAGTAACTGGTAGATCCACTAGTCTGCAGGTAAACAACCTGTCATGAAGCATCAACACAAGATATTAAAGCTAAACAAGTCATTTGACAGGTGCTACCTCAACACTGCCTCTGAGTCCAAATATGACTTATGTTGTTTCCCTAAAGGTAAAAATGATATCTCTACTTTGAGATCTGATATTAACATATTGTCAAAGAATTAAGAATTTCCCTCGATAAGGAAAGGAAAACCCTTTCTGCTAGAAAGGTAGGTAGAGGAACTACCGCCCGCACCTGTCAGCGGAGGAAAAGACGAGTCCGACTGTTTTATTTACGGAGGACAAACAGGCCTCAAAGTCGGTGGACACTGAAATTGCGGACTATCTTAAGTCAGGAGTCGAGATCGACACATTAAACAAGTTCCCCATGATCAAGACTTTATTTTTGCGCTTCAATACCCCAAGACCCTCCAGTGCGCCTGTGGAGAGGCTATTCAGCCTCGGGAGTCTTGTTCTAACTCCTAAAAGAAATCGACTCTCGGACAAACGTTTTGAGAATCTTCTTTTACTACGTTTCAATCATTACTTTAAAGATGAATAGGCTAAATGTAAGTGAATGTAGGGCTGTGTGTGACACTTAGATATTTTCATAGTTCGTTTAATGTTTGTTTTATTAGTGTCACGCACTGTTCTTTTGTGCACAGCCTAAACATTAGTGCTCGTTTATACCGTGGTATAAGCTAAATTTATAGCCTGTAGCGTGTTATGATAAAAGAAAAGAGGAAACGACATCGGAAAAGGATATGTGTGTTTGGTACAGTTTTTTGTTTTTATTTGGCTATTATTCGGCCTATTATATTTTATTTATGGCAGCTGTCAAATTTCTAATGCTCAAAGGATGAATGCCTACCTGTTTAGCACTTTGTTTAAATATAGCCCTACTTGTGCACTTGGAAAAAATAAATACCGTCGAGTTGAAATTCACCTTCGGTGCACATTCGGTGCATCTAAACTAGGCTGCGTGTGTAAGCTGCTGCAGGCAGAGACGCATCCCAAACGGTTTTTAATTGTTGGTAACGGATGAGTACTCTAACGCGTTATTTTTATTGATGGGTAACGTAGTAAGGTAACGGATTATTTTTAATTGATAGTAACGTTGTAACGTAACTAACTACTTTCAAAAGTAACTATACCCAACACTGAGCTTCAGTCAGTACGTTTACATGCAGCAAGAAATTCGAATTTCTGATCGTATCAGATAATGACATGTATACCGGATCACTGCATCTAGTTTTTTCAGTTAAGAGCCCTTAGTGATTGAAAACAGACTGAAGGGATTCTTCTGCCTGGCACAAAAGGGGAAAGCTGGAAAGCTCTGTACATGCTTGATTGATTGACCATTTGAGCTCTGGGTTTCATTGGAGCAGAGTGGTCATGCATTCATGTTTTAATGCTTTGTTCAGTTCACTTGATGGATTGATGGATACAGGCTGATATAATTGTGGATTGTTATGTTTTTACATATTTCACATATCAGTCAAACTTTCTCTTCTGTCGAGCTTCAGTTAAAAGATTTGCAGCTTTTAAAAAAAACAAAAGGTATCTCATTTACATAATTGTATTCAGTAATGAAGTTCTTCTGCATTTTGTTGCCTTGTGTCTGTGAGTGTTGTGGGGGAAGGAGGAGGGTGTCAGACAGGGCTTTGGCTGGCACCTACCTTTTCAATTATTCCAATCATCAAGTAATGAGTTATTTTCCTCTTTATACAGTTCATCAGATGTGGACTGAAACACACTTCAACAAGTTGACATTTCCATGCATTGCCACAATTCAGACACACTCAATACGTTTACATGCAGCAAGAAATTTGAATTTTTAATGGCTCTTAACTGAAAAATGTATGGATGTCTGCAGCAGCCTGCGGCAGAGAAGCTGAAACAGAATCATTTCTAGAGAAACTCAAACTTGATGTTGCAAATAAAGAAACAGACAAATGTCAGTGAAAGTTGAGTTCATGGACCAAACATGATACTCTCCCAGTTTTGTCCTCACTTAATTTAACAGCAAAGTAGAGAGTGAATGAGAGAGAGGGGGAGCAAACCAGATCATCAAATCAGATCATTGTTTCACAGCAGTTTACTTCATTACAAATAGACATACACCCCCAGCACCCCTTCCACACACTGCAGCACAGCCATGCAGCTAAGCTCCACCTGATTTGGTCTGAATACGGCCTAACATGGCAAACACCTTGGTTCACTGTTGTCCAGAAAGCTACCTACCATCTTCCACACATACAGTTTGGACAGTCTGTATATTGGGCAGGGCTGTCGCTGGGTCTGTGTAGATCTATTTTTTTATGTTGTTACACTCTGGACCAGCACCCTCAATAAAACATGTGATGAGCCAATAATTACTTGTTGAGAAACATTCGCCATGGTTGTGGTAAAGAGCTAAATGCTGTCAGTTTGCCGTGCAAACATGCTTTGCTCTACACTGCAGTCCCCACAAGAAGCAGGAAAAACATCAATAATGTGAGAAGGACTAGTGACTGAGGGGAAAATGCTTACTCAGCTCAGAGCCACACCTTACACTGTACTGAGGCCAGTGATGAAATAAGATGACCTCTGGAAACTGATGACATTAAGAGCTCTCCCTGATTTGATGACTATTACCTAAAACAAAATGTATGCTTACTCACTGAGCATTCTGGGCAATTGTCTAAAAAGATGATGGTGCATTTTGACTCCGCTTTCACTGCAGTTAGTTAAAAGACACGATTCATCAGAGTAGATGGAAAATCAACATGTATAATATCTTCAATCCTACTTTTCTGTCATGACAGAGCATCGAAGAAAGGTGCGACAGTTGTATTACCTGACAAGCACGGTCTCTGGTATCACCCATGGTCACATATGAAATGTATGGACTGCACTAATTTATCCAGCTGAAAATGTTTCAAGAAAGCTAAACATTACCATCCTGTTATTATCAGGAGTTAGTTCTTCGAGAGATCAGCTCGAATTCTCCTTCTACTTCTGTCATCATAGAAATTTGTGACATGGATTACAGTGGTATCAAACAAACCTCATCCAGCTGTAACATGACATGAGATGTAAGCCATCAGATCAGTGTGAGTGTGCAGGGCACAGCACATAAATGAATATGTGTGGCTCATATCTTTATTACGGTGTCACTTATTCCCCTCTCCACTGTAGGTGGTCCAACAATCCATAACATGGTTCTTCCTGAACCTCCATCAAATCTTAGCAGCAGGTTCTTCAATGACTTCTACTGTCACTAAAATGCAATACAAAGAGCAACTGTGCTGTGTCATCAAAGTATTACTGTTGTGTTCAAGAAAAAACTAAAGAGGGCAGGCGAAGTAAGATGATGGACAGAATAGAATGAAGGAAATAGCACTGAATCCAGATAAATTGTGGGGCAGGCACAAGCTGGTTGGTGGACCAAAACAGTGTCATATAAAGATCAAACTGTTCCTTTAAAGCACTGGTTGCTCTTATCTGAGGCAGGTAACTGCTGCTTACTGACCCTTTGCATGTTTGCTTTGGTCTGACGCAACCCACAGAGGTGCCAGTCAGCATATCAGCATGGACAAATCACAAACAAAGGGCTTCTTTCATGCTGGATGTGCTGCTGTGAAAATACAAGACAAACAAAAATGAAGCTGTTGAAGTAAATAATATTAGACACAGTGACTCAGCCATATTAGATTTAGAGATGTCAGAAATCCTTTTAAAAAATCTAAAACATGACACACATCCTCAGAACTGAGGTCTGCCGAGCTCAACATCACACCAATTGCTATATGAGTGCTGCAAGTTCATGCAGTTTGGTTTCACTACCAAGAAGACAGGTGGGCATCTGCACAGTGAGGCTGTATTAAAGTGGCGTAGGAATAATCACAACCACTCAAAGAAAGTGCATCAGGAGTTTTAGTCTCTTTTTTCTTAAGCCTGGCTTTCGTTCTTTGCTACAAGAAGAAGATGTGTAAAGAACAGATAGCTGTACAGAGGTACAACCAGACCTCAAAGCAACAATGGTGCTTCCTCCATGTCCTCCTGAGAACCAAACAATCATCTGAAGACAATACAGTGTGTAATAAACAACTTTTATCACACACATTCACAGATACAGGAGGAAGGGTGAGGACCACAGGAATAACAACACACGTCAGGTGTGGCAGGGACTCCAGCACCTCACCCACTTCAAGTCCAGCAGCACCACGACGGCCAAGAGCAACGCAAGGCTTGCAGAGGAGCTAAACTACTTCTCCGCACGCTTTGAGGTGAAAGGACATGAGGCAGCCACAGCCTGTCCACTGAACCGCAACAGCTCCAGCCTCACAGGTGCAGGAACATGAGGTGAGGTGCACACTGAGGGCAGTGAACCAGGATCTTCAGCAGTGTTGTGGGTAACGCGTTACTTTGTACTCTGATTCGTTTTTAGTAACAGTAACTCCGTTATTTTCCAAAATTAGTAATCCGTTACTTTAAGAATTTCCCTCGATAAGGAAAGGAAAACCCTTTCTGCTAGAAAGGTAGGTAGAGGAACTACCGCCCGCACCTGTCAGCGGAGGAAAAGACGAGTCCGACTGTTTTATTTACGGAGGACAAACAGGCCTCAAAGTCGGTGGACACTGAAATTGCGGACTATCTTAAGTCAGGAGTCGAGATCGACACATTAAACAAGTTCCCCATGATCAAGACTTTATTTTTGCGCTTCAATACCCCAATACCCTCCAGTGCGCCTGTGGAGAGGCTATTCAGCCTCGGGAGTCTTGTTCTAACTCCTAAAAGAAATCGACTCTCGGACAAACGTTTTGAGAATCTTCTTTTACTACGTTTCAATCATTACTTTAAAGATGAATAGGCTAAATGTAAGTGAATGTAGGGCTGTGTGTGACACTTAGATATTTTCATAGTTCGTTTAATGTTTGTTTTATTAGTGTCACGCACTGTTCTTTTGTGCACAGCCTAAACATTAGTGCTCGTTTATACCGTGGTATAAGCTAAATTTATAGCCTATAGCGTGTTATGATAAAAGAAAAGAGGAAACGACATCGGAAAAGGATATGTGTGTTTGGTACAGTTTTTTGTTTTTATTTGGCTATTATTCGGCCTATTATATTTTATTTATGGCAGCTGTCAAATTTCTAATGCTCAAAGGATGAATGCCTACCTGTTTAGCACTTTGTTTAAATATAGCCCTACTTGTGCACTTGGAAAAAATAAATACCGTCGAGTTGAAATTCACCTTCGGTGCACATTCGGTGCATCTAAACTAGGCTGCGTGTGTAAGCTGCTGCAGGCAGAGACGCATCCCAAACGGTTTTTAATTGTTGGTAACGGATGAGTACTCTAACGCGTTATTTTTATTGATGGGTAACGTAGTAAGGTAACGGATTATTTTTAATTGATAGTAACGTTGTAACGTAACTAACTACTTTCAAAAGTAACTATACCCAACACTGAGCTTCAGTCAGTACGTTTACATGCAGCAAGAAATTCGAATTTCTGATCGTATCAGATAATGACATGTATACCGGATCACTGCATCTAGTTTTTTCAGTTAAGAGCCCTTAGTGATTGAAAACAGACTGAAGGGATTCTTCTGCCTGGCACAAAAGGGGAAAGCTGGAAAGCTCTGTACATGCTTGATTGATTGACCATTTGAGCTCTGGGTTTCATTGGAGCAGAGTGGTCATGCATTCATGTTTTAATGCTTTGTTCAGTTCACTTGATGGATTGATGGATACAGGCTGATATAATTGTGGATTGTTATGTTTTTACATGTTTCACATATCAGTCAAACTTTCTCTTCTGTCGAGCTTCAGTTAAAAGATTTGCAGCTTTTAAAAAAAACAAAAGGTATCTCATTTACATAATTGTATTCAGTAATGAAGTTCTTCTGCATTTTGTTGCCTTGTGTCTGTGAGTGTTGTGGGGGAAGGAGGAGGGTGTCAGACAGGGCTTTGGCTGGTGGTGGGTGTTGAGGGGGTTGGGTGATTTAACACCTTGGCCATTAGCTTCTCTCAGATCAGCCTGACCACTTTCACTCACTTTCAGTCAGTACGTTTACATGCAGCAAGAAATTTGAATTTCTGATCGTATCAGGTAATAACATGCATAAGACCGGATCTCTTGTCTGAGTATACATGCCGTTCAGAGAATCGGATCAATGGCCGGAGCATGGCTGACTCCGTTACGCTAGGTGGCACTGTAGCCCTCTCAACAAAGAGCCACTTTCGGTCGACCTCTACTTATTAGCAACAACAAACTATCTGACGACATTCAAACAAAGATTACATACGAGGAGATGGACGATGCTACAGCTGCGTACTTTTCCTGCATTATTTCATTCCTAATAATAAATATAAAAAGAACTACGGATCTTTTGGCTTCCAGGTGAAAGCCCCTGAGGAAAATGTCACACATGCGCAGAATGCAGAATCCGCTTCAGATCCAATTTCTCAGTATACATGGTGTTAAATATCCAACTATGAACGAGGTGTTCTTATCCAACTTTGAGATGTCCGATGAAAATAGATCGGACTAAGGTGTTTACAAGCACTTTAAAAAGTCTGAACTATCTGATATGATCAGAAATTTGAATTTCTTGCTGCATGTAAACATACTGAATGAGTCACTGTCCCAGTCTTTCATCCCACCATGCCTGAAGTCGGCCACAATCGTCCCACTGCCTAAAAAGACCACCATCAACAGTCTTAAAGACTAAAGAGCAGTTGCTCTGACACCTGTGGCCATGAAGTGTTTTGAGAAACTGGTCCACATCACGTCCCTCCTCCCACCCACATTCGACCATAGCGAACAGATGGACAGAGGATGCCATCTGCATAGTGTTCCACCCAGTGTCAGCACCCACCCAGATAAAATCATTGTTAAATTTGCAGATGACACCACCTTAGTGGGATTAATCTCTGGAGGTGATGAGACAGCCGACAACAACTTCAACACCTCTAAAGCAAAGGAGGTGATCTTGGACTATAGGAGGAGGAAGACTGACCTGCGGCCCATCTGCATAAACGGGGAGTCTGTGGAGAGAGTGGCCAGCTTCAAGTTTCTGGGTGTGCACATGGACGCCTCAGATGGAGCTCCAACACCTCAGTGGTCATGAAGAAGGCCCAACAGTGGCTCCACTTTCTGAGGACCCACAGGAGGATCAACTTAAAGAGGGAGCCGCTGACCATCTTCTACCGCAGCTCCATCAAGAGTGTACTGAGATACTGCATCTGTGTGTGGTTTTCCAGGTGCACCATGGCACAGAGAAAGGCACTACAGAGGGTCATTAACACCACCCAGAAGATCATCGGTCACCCTCTCCCCTCCCAGGACCTCTTCAGCACCCGCTATCTGAGAAGGGCACGCAGCATTCTGAGGGACAGTACACACCCAGGCAGACGTTTTGGGTGCTAAAAACACAGATTAACAGGCTGAGGGACAGCTTCTATAACGAGGCCATAGTCCTGTTAAATGAGAACAGTTGACACAATCGTGTCATTTCAGCCACGGGACAATAAAAGCAATAAAAGACACTTGCAATACTTGACCGTGCAATAACCTTTCTTTCTCTGAAGTGCAATAATTTTAAACGTAATATATATGTACAGTGTTCCCAATCATTTATACTTTGTAATTTGTATATAGTGTTCTTTTTTGTTTGATAAGTGCATGTCTTGTTTAGTTATTTACTATCTATCTGACTGTGTGCACTGACGGGAGAGCTGTGCACCAATTTTGTTGTGCTAAAGTATTCTGTATTACCGTGCAATGACAATAATGACTCTTATTTGATCTAATCTAATCTAATATAATATAATGTCTTTCCAGTAGGAATGACAAATCAGGACTAAAACAACACAAGCAGTCTGGTATTTAGCTCTCCTCCCTGCAGGACATCAACAGGGTGCAGTCTCAATCAGCTACATTACATAAGGAGCAAGTGTTGCCAAGCTCCCTGAAGGTTAGTCCCAGTATCTGAGAAATAACATCTGCCCAACCTAAGCCCATTTCAAATTATGCCCAGTTTTGAGCTTGTTCTAACACACTGCTGCTGCTGAAATGATCCGAACAGACAGGTTCATCTATTGGCATTTTACCTGTGTCACTGACGGGGAGTGGCGCACACTGCTCCCTCCACAGTGGATTATGGTGCTCAATCATGATGGAGAAAAGTTGAAACATTGTTAAAATAAAGCTTGATTTCTGTATTCAGTGTATGCCGAAGTGTACAGCATACGAATTAGAAATGTATTTCGTGGAATGACGAAAGGTTTCTGTGCGTTTGTGATTTCTGACAAGCGGGAAAGAATAAAATCAGAGAAAATGTAAAGGAGTCCGGCGGACTATCGTTACAGCACGGTATGCTCTATGACAACATCTGTCATCCATCAAACAGACAACAACATAATGATAACAGCGTGGTCGTGACAGCGAGCCGCTGTGAGTGTGGACGCTGCGTCAGGGCGGTGATGAACACTGCGTTACCTGAGGACATGGTGCAGACTTTTTTTGCTGCATTGACTCAACTCCGGTGGGACGGACCATGTGACCTAACTCTGCACCGTTATGGAGGACCGAACTGGGCCGTATTTGTTCTCCAGCTAACTGCGAACAACCCGACACACCGAGCTCAGCATCGGAGTGTGCAAACACACGCCGCAGTGATAAACTTGTAAAAACGCCATGTTTTAGTGCAGAGTGCGGTTCTGTGCCGACTGATAGGCGAGGTCCTGAACACTGCGACTGTCCCTGAAAAGCCAAGACACAGCTCCGTGGCCCTCACAGCCTCCCTGCACTGCACCTGAGCTATTAAAACGACTTTTTGGAGACTGAATAACACTGTAACGCAATATGATCCCGCGTCAAAAGCCATACGTTGAAATCTCACTCGAGTGCGAACGCGTCCCACAGACGACCACACCGAAGCTGCGTACGTGCGCGCGCATTAATTGCTATCAGGGATGACCAGAGCTGCAAAGTACAGAAGTGTTTGGAGGTTACGGAATTGTCTTACTAACCTGATATGATCTTCTCTGCCGCCGTTTCTTTCTCCGTCATGATGTCCCGTAGTTTCACCTCCTCCCGAGCCTTCTCTCCGATGCAGCTACACCAAGCAATTTTCCTGCTTTTCTAAGAATACCGGGCCAAAAGAGAAAAATATCAACAACAATGGACAGCACGCCGCTAATTCGGTGTTCCTCTCTGCTGCTTCCCAGTCTGTGAAAAGGCCGTTAAAAGCACATGGACAGGATTTAGGGTCCGGAGGTCTTTGAAGTAAGGGGGGGCAGTGAGCCTCAGCAGAGAGGATGTAGGACCCCAGACTGCTGCTGCTGCTCTGCCCGCCCCTCCCAATCACATTCACTGCTGTCCTGGTCAGGAATGCTGCTGCAGCTCTGCTCAGGACAGCCGGTAGGGATGCTGTGCTCTCCACACAAACATGATCACGGGTCCAGAGAGTCCAGAGATCACGGAGGTTTGAGGAGGAAACTTTATGAAGAAATTGATTTTCAAATAAAAAGACATCAGAGACTGACCTCATTCACAACATTTTGCTTATTTCTTCGATAATTAGCCTCATTACTCAGACAGAAAGTTAATAAACTAAAACATGAATGTAAAGCCATTCAGAATACAACAGGGTGCTGAAATATGGATCCAGCAGGGATTTGATTCCCATCTGGATTTCCAAACTGCTTAACACTCTGTAATCTCCAGTCTTATTGTGTCAGCTGATTTATATGAACTCATTGAAACAAGCAACAAGCAATGTGCACCATTAAACAACAGTTGTTGAATGGCTCTAGTTCAAATCCTACATGCACCATAACAGTTGATGAAATCTGTAGCAGCCCTTTGTAAAGTCCCAGATCAGTGCAGGCAGTCTGAGAATTCACAGTGAACCAAGATACATTTCTGGTTACTTCAGTTGCAGCAGTGACTCAGCAGCAAATCCTCCCTCATTTACAGTTTGTGTGGGGGAAACAGGAAGCAATTAATGACCTCAAGCGCATCATATGGGGACAGAGATGCCTGTGTACATTCTCATGTGCATATTACATATCTAAATATACATATAAATATACAAATACATATGTACCTGTTGTGAAAGCTGATGGGCCAAGGATCCAGGTGCTGATATTTAGATAAAAAAAGAAAAACGATCCAGATCCTGACACAGATTGAGTTTCAAGAATTTTACAACCTAAGGTCTTTGTTTTTGTTTTTTTTTAAATGGCACGACTGCAAAAACATTATGTCATGTTATGTTAATAACACTATAAATAGTTTTTCTAATGACAAATGACACCAGGCAGGGTTATTTAAAATAATTCCCTCTACCACAAACCTTTGTTACAAAACAATGCTCACTGGCCACTTCAGTAGGTGCACTATTGTGATCCAACACAACAGCACTGCATTTATGAAGCTGAAATATAATAATTCTGCTTCATGATTGCTATTGAAGCTATAGTTCTGAGTGCATTATTTTGAAAGGTATTTCTAATATTATGGCTCTCTTGTGTATGTAAATTTGGTTGTCAAAATATTAGGAACACCTCTCAGTATAATCAAGTCCAGTACATCACCACAGCAAACTACAACTTCAATAACAAACATCAGGTAGAATTATTAACTTTCTGACAGTGTCAAGAAAAACTAAAAATCGTAAGTCTTTTTCAATGGCTTCAATAATTGCACTTGGTTTATATGGAACAGTTCAGGTTCCATATTATTATCTGAACTAGATTACTGGTTCTTTTGTTGTGGCTGCTTCAGACTTTGTGGAAGGAGTCAGTCACAGAAAGGTGTTACTTTGTGCATCCTGCTGGTGTGATGTCTTCTACTACAACAAGACTAAGTCAAAACTAGTATATGGTCAATGTGCTTGAACGGTGGCCACACTGTCACTCAGATAGTCAGTGGCTGTGTCTGTAATGTGAATTCCTGAATGTTCAAAATTTCATTTATAAAATCATTTTAAAAAAATTATAAAAACAAAAAAAATTAAAAAGGAGATTTTGAACATTAATATAGAAGTAAAGAATTCTTATTAAAGATATAGTGGAGTAACAGCATCCTGAGTAAAGAAAGAAGTCATGCTCCCCCAGTGTGTGTGTTGTAATGCAAGATTCTCAGTGCTTCATTTATATAACCAGTCTGGCCATGCTAAGTGTAATTGTGACAATATCCATTAGTTTATGGGCAACCATTTTGAAGCCTTCAGTTCAGCATGATGTTGTCATCTTAGGTTTTCAGATTCAGAATTGACTACATTTGGACAACGATGGAGCTGGTGAGTGACATACTGTGAGCTGTGCTGCGCTTGGTTTTTGCAGCAGGTCTAAAGATGAGCAATCTTTTACTTTCCATAATATCATCAGACACTTAAAACAGTAATCGGAGTCTGTCAGAGCTTAAACAAGCATTTTTAGCCAAGTAGACACACTGTACTTTGGGGTGCCACAGCAGGGAAGCCTATGCCTGCTCAGGAAGGCGTCATGAGTCCATACACCAAGTTTCATGGTGATACATCAAGGCATTGCAGAGATATTGGCCCACTTTCTGTTTGGCGGCTTGGCCGCCAATTTGGATTGGCTGTTAAGGCAAAAGAGTTTGCCCTCTGTAATCATAAGTGTGTGTTTGACTAAATCCAAAATGGTCACCAAATCTTTATGCATGTATTACACAGTTCTTTACCAAATGTAGTGGGATGTCTGAGAGTATCAGTCAGCACTGGAATTAAGGTTAAAGTCCAAAACAATATGATTATATGAGAATAAATACATTTTGGCTGCTTATAGTGCCCTCTAATGGTCAAAGGTCACCAAAATGCTTGGGTCTCTCAAAGAAGTGGTCATGACTCTGTGTTAGAAGTTTGAACTGAAAATATCAAACAGTTGTAGAGATATGGCCTCACTTCCTGTTTGGCGACATCACAGATGAGTTTGATTGGGTGCTACTGGTAAACAGAAGCGAAATTTAAAAATCCACGTGATAACTTTATGCAGCTTCGTCTGAAGATTCTATGTGTCAAGTCGGTTTGAGACAATTGGACAATCTGCATGACCTGAAATGCTTTTTGAAGGCTTTTGATAAAATTCAAAATGGCGGAAAATCCAATATGGCGCAAATTGATGTCATAGGGTGCGTTGATCCAAAGATTCCAACTCTTATTTTGAAAGCCTTTTGTCTTGTGTGTGTGTGTGTGTGTGTGTGTGTGTGTGTGTGTGTGTGCGGTCTTGTGTCTGTTAATCAGAGTTTTACAACATCTTTTATTTTGAAGGGACTCTTATTTTGAAAGACCTTTGTCTTGTCTGTATGCGTGTGTGTGTGTGTGTGTGTGTGTGTGTGTGTTTGTGGTCTTGTGTCTGTTAATGAGAGTTTTACAAAGTATTTTTTTTGAAGGGACTCTTATTTTGAAAGACTTTTGTCTTGTCTTTGTTTGTGTGTTTTTGCATGTGTGGTCTCTGAATGAAGTCCCTTGAACAGGTGGCGTTAAATGCCAAACGGTGTGTCGTATCCAAACGGTGTGCCGTATCCAAACGCTCAAATAAGCGTGATCGGGGGCTTTTTGTCAACCAGTATGCCCAGTTTGAGAGCTAAATGCTAAAAACTCTGGCATGAATCATGTGGTAAAGAGCAGGTGCTCTCTGCTCTTCTGGAAATTTCTCCTTGTCTGATGCCAAAACTATAATACTGACAGCTTCAGTAGTGTTATCACTGCGGCGGCAACAAATTTTCCTACGTTTCTAGCTATAAATGATTTCTGTGGCTTGACATTTGCAGCCACAGTCGCAGTTTACAAATGTATTTTTCAACGAATTTCTCTGTTTCTCTACACTCTCACTCTAGCTGTAAACATACACACCCACTCATTTTTTTTGGCGTGTTTTTTGGCATAATTTGGCAAAACCGTTTGGTGAAACTCTTCAGAAAATACTTAGCATACCGATCCCGGCCATTTTGGCTTGAGATGGTGGTGCTCAAGTGCAACATCTACTGGGATGTTGCACTTGAGCACCACCATCTCAAGCCAAAATGGCTAATGTTGTTTATACAACCTTTAAATGTTCATCTGCAAAGTGTTCTCAGTCCTTTTTGTTAGTAGATAACATGACACGGGCCAAACTGCAGTAGGTACTGCTTCGTGTTGTGGATAAATTACTGAAGTCAAAGGTCAATGGTCAAAATGGTCAAAGGTCAGAAAGAAACAAAATGTTCGGGAGCCTCTGATGTCTTAAGCTTATGCTGACGACACCCAATTATATTTATCGATCAAGCCTGATGAAACCAATCATTTAATCAAACTCCAAGCATGCCTTATGGATATAAAAAGTTGGATGACCTATAATTTGTATGTTGAACTCAGATAAAACTGAAGTTCTTGTAATTGGACCCAAACACCTCAGAAACTCTCTTTCCGGCTTGGCTACCTTAGACGGGATCACCCTGGCCTCCAGCTCCACCTTAAAGAACCTTGGAGTTATTTTTGTCCACATAAAACAAATTTCAAGGACTGCATTCTTCCACTTACGCAACATTACCAAAATCAGACGCATCGTGTCCCAAGCGTCCATGCATTTGTTACTTCTAGGCTGGACTACTGTAACTCTTTGTTATCTGGCTGCCCCAGTAAATCTCTTAGGACTTTGCAGCTAATTCAGAATGCTGCTGCACGTGTTCTGACAGGAACCAAGATCAGAGATCACATCTCTCCCATTTTGGCTTCCTTGCACTGGCTACCTGTTAAATCTAGAATCGAATTTAAAATTCTTTCTCTACATACAAAGCTCTTCATGGCCAGGCACCATCATATCTAAAAGAACTCATAGTACCTTACTACCCCTCTAGGCCACTGCGCTCTCAGAATGCTGGGTTCCTTGTGGTTCCTATAGTTTCCAAAAGTAGACTGGGAGCCAGAGCTTTCAGCTATCAAGCTCCTCTTCTGTGGAACAAACTACCTTTCTGGGTTCGGGAGGCAGACACGGTCACCACCTTCAAGAGTAGACTTAAGACTTTCCTTTTTGATAGAGCTTATAGTTAGGGCTGGCTCAGGCCTTCCCTTAGTTATACTGCCATAGGACTAGACTGCCGGGGGATCCCCCCATCTCTTTCTGGGTTATGCCTAGTCAGGCATGGTACTGGTTTTACTGAAAACCCTCTCTCTCCCTCATTCTCTCTCTCTCCCTCTCTCTCTCTCTCTCTCTCTCTCTCTCTCTCTCTCTCTTTCTCTCCAATCATCATTACCATCAATGCATGTTACTAACTAAACTTCTTCCCCAGAGTTTCTGTGCTTTCTCATCCAGCAGGTTCTCATGGATCGTGGCTGCTGCTGTGGTCTGCTCGTGACGTCCACCATATATAGCACTACTGTCATTATTGCTACCATAACTCCACTACAGTTTAGTTAGTTCATGATTTACTGCTGCTGTGCATCTGTGTCTCTCTATCTCTATCACAGGTTCCACTGCAACTGTAATCATTCTACCATTTATTGTAATTCATTGTAATTGTACAATATGTTTGTGTTGATTTGTTCTGTACATGTGACATCCATTGCACGTCTGTCCTGAAATGCAGGAAGCTAATAGGATAGAGGAGGACTCTGTGCAGGATGTTTTCAGGGTCAGCTGCCAGTCTCAAAGCTACAGATCAGGGAGCCATCCAACGGCCATGGTGGTGTGTGCCTCAACCGAGATCAGAGCTCTCTGTCAGGCACACTGTGACTGGATTGATCTGGCCCAACATGTCCACAGCTATCGAGTGGTCAGGATGTTTCGCCCATGTTCTCTGCCCAGGAGCTGCAACTGAGTCAAGAGCAAGACCCCTGTATCTCTAAGGTGTTGCCCTTCATTGCAGCCAGGAAGCGACCATAGATGTAAAAAGCATGGTGCTGACTTGAAGGTCCTCAGGTCCATGACAGGGTGTTACACCGGGTGATGAGAGATCCCGTGTCCAAGCAGAGAAGATCTCAATATGTGTTGCCTCTGAGTCTAAAGGAAAAGTGATTGTTAGGCATTGATTATCTGGCAGGTCATCAGGGTCAGGACCATACTCTCTCATTGGCAAGGCAGCGGTTTTACTGGCCTGATATGGAGAGGGATGTGAGGGCACATGTCAGATGCTGTCAGAGATGTGTGTTTAGGAAGTCGCTGAAACCTGCTGCTCGTGCACCCTTGGAAAGTATCAATGCAGGTCGCCAAAAAGCTCTGGGACAATGTGTTCTGTGTTTATGGGTTCCCTGAGAGGATACATTACGATCAGGGCACCAATCTCGAGAGCAACTTGATTGCAGAGCATCATCTGTTGCAAAAACTCAGACAACAGCCTACCAGCCCATGGGCAATGGGGTACAGAGCAATTCAATCACACTTTGGGCAACATGCTCTGTACCCTTCCCCTTAAGGACAAACACCAGTGGCCACAACAAATCCAGACTCTCATGTTTGCCTATAACGCCATCATTCATGAGACTACGGATTATGCACCCTTCTTCTTGATGTTTGGGTGTGTGCCTAGATTGCCGGTGGATGTTCTGTTTAAGCAGGTTTTGAACAACCCGGGAGTTGTTGACAATGACTCATATACCAAGTCCCTGCTTTCCTGCCGCAAAAGTGGTATGGAAATTGTCCAGAAACATTCTTTCACTGAGCAGCAGCACCAGCAGTGGGAGATCGTGTTTTGGTAGTGAATAAGGGAGAACGAGGGAGGAAGAAGTTGTCAGACAAATGGGAGGATGGAGTGTACACAGTTGTTGGTGCAAATCCTAATATGTCTACAAAATACAGGATGCAGAGGGACACACAAGAGTTATGCACAGGAATCTTTTGTTGGAGGTCAACTTCTTGCCACTCTCTGGGATGGATGATTGCCATGCAAATGATCAGCCTTTGACCAGTGAGGAGTCTGATTAGGAATACTATGACTGTGGTGATGATGCAGCCTCAGTGTCTGAGCTATTAACCTCAGGGCCCGGTATTTCAAAACTGATCTGACAGGATTATCCTGGTCGGATTGGATTAAATCTAGATCTGATCTGAAAACTGGGTATTTCAACACAGATTCAGATCATCCTGATCCTGAAGATCAGAATCCTGATCTGGTAATCCAATCCTCCCTTGAATCCAGATAAAAGGCTGGATTTGGGTATTTCAAAAGTTAAGGCAGATACCTGGATCAACTTGATACCAAAATTTCAGGATTATTTGAATCCTACCTCAGAGGTTGATTTCACTTAGATTGACAAAGTCTCAGTCCCACTTTTCCTAGATATTGTTACTCAAGGTGTCCATTACAGTTAATCTAAAGTGTTAGTTTTATTTTAAAATAATTAAAGTACCTTAATTATTGCTTGTAAGAAATTTAAAGCAGAGTAAAATATTTTTGACCACACTTCCCGAAACTGTTGAAAATATGAGTAACAAGTACAGTGTTTAGTGTTCATATCATGCTGCATATTGAAGCATTTTACAAGCATTTAAGATTTACATCCTTCTGATTAAATGAAGACAAATTTGACTTCAGTTAGAAACTTAAAATGCACTTTTAAAATGTTTGGAAATATCTTGAATGTGATTTTGAAACCAGCAGCAATGTATTTCAGTGTTTGTGTACAGACTGATTATTTGACTTCATCAAATCAGATGCTATTTTGACATAATGACCATAATTAAGTTTAGTGAGAGCCTTCTATATATACGGCAGAATTGTGTCACTGACCAAGCTATATACCATGAAAGTAATGCAATTACAATTTCAAGCAGTTTCAAGCACTTTATTCAAAATCCAATAACTTAATCTTAAATGTACAATTAAAGAGTTTCCAAGGATTTCCAGGTTGTCCTTAACAGCTGAGTGGAACATGGCTGTGAGTGGACTCTGAAAGCAGAAGACAGAGAAGGTGTATGAGTATATCTTTGTTTATGACATCAGCAGCAGCATTACTGTAGCAACCTGACACTTCTGAATGAACCGTATAGTTAATACTCGTAGCTGTAACATTTCCAAAGTACTGTAGCAGCCTGGTCTGTACACATGGAGCCTATGACGTAACGCTAATAAACCCTGAACAGGTTGGTGTGAGTTTAAAGAGTTAACGTATGATGTACGTCAGATTAGTTCCCTTTAAGTTAAACCTTAGACAGCTAAATTCATCAACAAAGCTACCACGCTAGCTGCTTAACACACAAGTCAATGGAGCCGAGTTAGCTACTGTTAGCACGCCGCGGCTCAATTAGAGATCGCTACGGCCTGGTTTGAATTAGGTGACAATTCAAAAAGTTGGTTTGCATGATATGTTGGTTGGCGTTCGTATGGTCCCAAAACCGCTGCACATTAGACGACGGTAAACTTACACTTTTGACGTGAAGTTTTGCTCCCAGCTGCTCCTCTCGTGAGGTAGTCCGCCATGTTTTCGGTCCGCGGAGGCGGAGTGAGAGATTTGGAAATCCGTATCCGCCCACATCGGGATCACGGTGATCCAATCCGCCAGTGTTTTGAAATACTCAGATAAAGTCAGCGGGATCACCGTGATCCATGACTGAGAAAAGGAGGATTTCATTATCCGGATTATCCTGATCCAGATTACAAGTTTTGAAATACCGGGCCCAGATGACAGTGTACAGAATCTGTCTAATTCCAGAGATGGAGAGAGGTTTGCAGTTTTGTCACCTGAAATCTCACCTGAATCTGAGTCAGCTGATTCAGAAGAGCTGGTCCAGTCTAGTCCAGTACATAGTCCTGCTGGTGCCATTGCTGACAGCCCATCCATCTCACCTGCACCAAACTCTGATACCTCACACTCACCACACGCCTTGGTTTACACCGACCCACATGCACATACTGTAGCTGATGGTCATGTTAGAGTAGGTGCAGGGAGAGTAGTGAAATCAGTGAACAGACTGATAGAATCTATGGTTCAGAAACCATTTCTGAGAGGTTCAAATATTTAATTTATATTTTATTTAGGAGCCGTTCCCAATCTCTCCTTGCTTTGCAGAGATGAGCCTTGACATTTGTTCGTAATGTTATCGGTAAATGTCTTTTGTTGTTTTTCGTTTTTTAAGGACTGAGTTATGAGCATTGCTACGTGCAAATGTCTGTGAGACAGATATGTGTGGCATATCAGGTGTCATATTAACCTAAGGGGATTCAGAGACCTGATCAACCTCTTTCTTCCCTGAACCTTGTATGTGAGGTCACTTTTAAGTTGACTCTGGACTAGGTCCTTCATTTCACTTGTGCGAGATTGTGTCAGTAGTAGATATATTGTGCTCTCTGTGCAGTTCTGAGACTGTTCATTATCAGGATGTTGGTGAATTTCAGGAGGGGTGAATGTAACCAGGTTGAAATTATATCTTTGCTTTTATGTTTGAAATGTCACCAAATCCTGATGTGTATTGTTTTCTATATGTTTGAGATGTGTTTTATTGGCTATATTTAAGCCTGAATGTTGTATTCAGACCAAAGTGTTATTACCTGTACTGTCACTTTAAGAGGTCACAGGCCTTGTACCATCATCCCAGTGCTTGCTCAGTTTGCGCCAGACTGGCTGAGAGGAGGAGCTGGAGACCTGTGTGCTGTGTGGAGGAGACTGCATGTTACAGAGCCTGATGTGCTTTTCTGTTGATTTGTAGACAAACAAATCCACCGTCCTGCCTTCATTAAAAGAGCTACCAACAGCTGATCGTGGTTCGAGTCCTTCCATTTGGCACAACATAGAATACAACGCAGAACTTACAAGGGTTAATGGACATGCATCCAACCTGATTTGAAACTGTTAAAGACAATGCACGTCCGTTACACATGGCATTAAAAACATTCACGGGTGTTAGAAGTTGCACGGCTATGCAGCTGCAACCCGTTCTCATTCCCAACGCGTAAAATACTGACGATTTGTCACGCCCCTAGACGTCTGATACTGACGCAAAAGGTATCCTTCCGCGTCTGTATAAAACACTCTGGGTTCTCAATTCACTCCAATATAAACCCGTTTGCGGTGGTAAGAGACGCTCAGAGCAGAGGCTACAGCCGTCCATTCACTATAATAATAATCCGATCACGGCGAGACGTGACGCTGCGAGCTACAATCTGATTGGAGCACAGAGGACTCTCTGCCCAGAACAATTTTTCTCACTATTTTAAGGATTTCTTTTAATGACATCATCAAATCAAATCAAATCAAATCAAATTTTATTTGTATAGCCCAAAGTCACAAAACACATTTTCAACATTTTCACATCATCAACATTTCTCAACACAAACACGTCAAAGTGTCACTGATAATTCAACAATAAAATAGCTTCGTGTTGTTGCCCTCAGTATGATTTTTTTTCTCCTTCGATTCTGAGAAATAAAGTTTTATTGACATGTTTTGGATAGCGGCCTACAGTACAGATAGGCCTACATTACCCACAATCCTCGACAACCGTTGCTATGGAGACGACGACGCCCCAGGACGATCCCGCATTGAAGTCACACAATGTTTTCCAAACTGTTCCAGGACCTGAGAGTGAGCAGATGTAACGTACAGAATGCTTTGTTAGGTTTATTATTTTAATTTGACGTATAAAACATGTTTTTAGATTCATTCACCAGTCATGTTTGGACGCGCTGAGCTCGAGCCATCAGCTGTTCGCTACCCATAATCCTCAACCACCGTTGCTAGGGATACGAAGACAATACACTTTACATTCCCTGTTTTATGTATTTATTATTTATTCTTAACTAATTTATACAAAAATAAAGTTAACTGAGATCAGTGTTTTATTATGTGTGTACAAATTACAATATTTAATTTCAGTTCGTCATAGCTACACGCCAAGAGATCTTAAGCAAAGTGATTGGATAGTTTTTAACTGCAATGCACCCTGGGAGTCGTAGTAAATGTATTCAATTCAATTCAATTCAATTCAATAAACTTTATTTGTCCCCGAGGGGCAATTAACGGCACACAGAGTAGCAGACATCAAGACCAAGCATTATCTGCCAGATAAATACACAATAAATACACATATGTACAATAAAGATGTGCAGTGTGAATGGTATTCACAAAATATAAATATAAAATAAATAATATAAAAAAAAAAAATAAAAAAAAAACTGTATAAAATAAAACTGTATAAAAGCGGACTGTTAAAGTGCAGTATGTAGGTGGCGAGGTGGAGTATTAAGATTGTGTAGGAGGGAAGGTAAAGTCTTAGGAGGAGTTGAGAAGGTTAATAGCTGTGGGAACAAATGTGACTTTCCTCCTCTGAGTCCTGCAGCCGGGGCAGCGGAGACGGCGTCGTGAGGGGAGCCACTCAAAGGCAGAGTGTAGGACATGCGAGGGGTCTTGCATGATCCTGTTGGCCAGTCGAAGTGTTTGTTGTTTATGGATGGAGGATAGTGATCTAGTTGGGAGTCCGATGATCTTAGAGCAGACCTTAGCAATGCTCTCCAGGCGATTCCTATTCTGCAGGCTGATGGAGTGGAACCAGCAGGGTATGGAGAACGTGGCGATGCTCTCGATGAAAGAGTAGTAAAAAGTGAGCAGGATGTTTTTGCTCACTTCAAAGTTGTTGAGTTTCCTCAAGAGATACTGCCGCTGGTGACATTTCCTAAGGATCTCCTCTGTGTTCGAGGAGAACTTAAGCTGGTTGTCGAAGATGGTACCCAGATACTTATATTCCTCAACACGTTCCACTGGCTCCCCGTGGATGGAGGTGGTGGATGCGTCAGCCAGCTCACTCTGCCTTTTAGAGAAGGTCACCACCATCTCTTTGGTCTTGCTCACATTCAGCTCTAGACATGAGCTGTCGCACCACTCCACAAACTCCTGTAGAGCTGATCCATGAGGCCGTGAGGGACCTGAGAGCAGGGACAGGATAACTGTGTCATCGGCGTACTTCACCAGATGACATTGAGGCTGGGTGGACCTGCAGTCATCGGTGTAGAGGATGAAGAGCAGAGGTGAGAGCACGCATCCCTGAGGGGAACCCGTCGAGGTGTGTCGGAGGTTGGAAAGCATGTTGTTGACCCGGACTCTCTGTGACCTGTTGGTTAGAAAGTCCAGTATCCACCGTGTGAGTGAATTGTCCAGATGGAAGTGGACGGTGAGTTTGTTGGCCAGGATGTGAGGCTGTACTGTATTGAATGCAGAGGAGAAGTCTGCAAACAGGAGTCTGGCTGATGTTGTCGATGTCGATGTTGATGATGTCGTAGTAAATGTATGTTTCACGTCTGGGTCCTGCGGCGATGATTTCTGAGTGACACGAGTCAAATCTAAGATGAGTAAGTCATGGTGAAAAGAAATAATAATAGACTGATATAAAACGTGAAATATTTTGAGAGAGCATTCTGTTATTTTTGTAACATATTCTCATGTGAAGGACACTTGCTTGGCTAGCTAGCTAACAGTAGTACTAGCTTATATTAGCAACGTAGTTTTAAAGCACTCTTCACCAGAGATGGATGACACGGCCTGAGTCTAATTATTTAGGGGGCTAGATTTTAGCCAGGCCTGTTTGTGTGAGAATGTCAGAGGTGCCCCTGCCACAAGCAGCCATGTCTGTACACTCAGACAGGAGACACTGAGCGGCAAACATGCCTGTTACTTTACAGTACTCACTACCATCCTCTGATTCATAGCTGCCTTTAGTTTTTATTTTTCTTGACATATTATATTTTGAATTACAGAAATGGGAATTTTATTTAATTTGATGTGGACACAAAATCAGAATCTTATTTCTGGTTATTTCTTTGCTGAGAAATGACTTTTGTACCTGAAATAATCCCTACATTTCATTTTCATTTGTAGAAATGACACAGCCAAAATAGAAGATGTGCCCTTCTTACCAGGCTCCCAACAATGTAAACAGGAAACCTGCAGTGGATGTCTGTCCAGCCTGGAATCTAAGCAGGACTTAAAAAACTAATTTTTCTTAATTCTGCCAAGCTGTCGGTAAGTTTTCTTTAACAATGCCCATGACAATGACAGTCATATATTTATCACAGTTGTCAATGTTTCTGTGGAGGGGGCGTGGTGCCTCAGCTGCGGGGGAGAGGTGTGGGGAGGGCTCAGGAGAGCGGCGCCAGGTGAGAGAGGGGAGCACACCTGTGGAGGTGGAGGCTAATCACTCTCCTTTGTCACACAGTAGGGGCGTGCTGGACAGAGAGAGAGAGAGAGACACACAGAAGCTCACGCCGACAACAGATTCGGGAGGCTGGCAGCCCTGGAAGAAGGAGCCTGCGATCGGCACCGGAGCGTGTGTGACAGTCTGTGTGACAAATAAATAAAAGAGTGGAAACTCGGCACTGAGTGAGTCCTCCTTGTGAAGTAACCCACAGTGGCATCAGTGTACGCCACAGTGGCGCCCAACGTGCTCACCAGGAGGAAGGCAAAAGGATGACGGAGCCACAGCAACCAATTGTGTCTCTGGCACAGATTCTGGCGGAGGTAGCAGCCATGAATCGAGACCAGGCGTTGCTCACCAGGCAGCAGATGGCAGCGCTCCAAGGCCAGGCGGAGAGACAAACGCAGCTGCTGGAGGCGATGGTAAACCGGGTGGGGGCGGCGGCTCCGGCCCCCGCGCTAGCCGGCCTCACTATCCACAAGATGTCTGAACACGATGACCCACAGACATTTTTGGAAATGTTTGAGGCAACGGCAACAGCATGCGGCTGGCCGGGGGCGGAGTGGGCCGTGCGGCTGCTCCCCCTGCTGTCGGGGGATGCACAAACGGCGGCGCTCGGCCTGCCGGCCCCCTCCCGGGGGCTGTACGAGGACATCAAGAGGGCCATCCTCGATCGGATGGGCCTCTCGGCGGAGGACCACCGCCGCCGGTTTCGAGAAGCCAGGCTGGGGCCCGCGGATCGGCCGTTCGTCTTCGCCCGCCAGCTGAAGGACGCGGCGACGCGATGGCTGCGACCGGGGGATTCCGCCGGCGAGGAACGGATAATGGAGCAGATCGTGGCGGAACAGTTCCTGGAGGGTCTCCCACCGGCGACGTCGGACTGGGTGCGCTGCCATCGCCCGGCGGACCTGGCGGCGGCCATCACCCTGGCGGAGGACCACCTGGCCGTCGTCTCCAGAGCCCGTGCGCAGGGGGGTCGGCCAGCATCTTCCGCCTTTCCCGTGCCGACACCGCGGAGAAGACCTGCGCCGCCTGGTTCCCCGACGCACGCCCCTGCTCGACCCACGCCCCCTCCCCGTACTAATCCTCCCTCTCTGGTTCTCTCACCCCAGGTTCCAGCCGCTACAGGCGCCGCTCCCAGCCCACAGAGGGTCCCTCAGGCGGCAGGGCAGGAGTGCTGGAGGTGTGGACAGCCCGGACACTTCCGCCGTGAGTGTCCGCTCATGGAGGTCGGCCAAGTGGTCCGGGTTGTCGGCCCTCCAGCACCCTCCCCCGGTCCAGGGGGGACGTACAGCGTTCCGGTAAGGATTCAGGGGGGTACACATCGGGCGATGGTGGACTCGGGCTGCATGCAGTCTCTAGTTCACCAGAACCTGATTCGACCCGGGGCTTTGATAGAGGCGGGGTGGGTGGATATTAGGTGTGTACATGGGGATGTTCACAGATACCCTGTAGTTCCAGTGGAAATTCGGTTTCAAGGTAAAAAGCATAGAGTGAAGGCTGCGGTTAGCTCCCGCCTGACGCACCCCCTGATTCTAGGTACTGATTGGCCAGGGTTTGATAAGCTAGTGGGGCAGTGTGTGGGGGTGCGTTCACGGCCGACAGGGACATGGGATATGTGTGCGGTGCTCAGTGGTGACGCGAGGTCGTCCGACACTGCAGACAGGGAGGGAGAGCCGGCGGTGCCTTCACAGGAGGCACCGCAGGCTCCTGTGTTTGACTCCATGGAAGATTTTCCACTCGAGCAGTCTCGGGACGATACTCTACGCTTTGCCTTTGACCAAGTGATACAAATTGATGGTCACATGGTGCGCCCTGACGCAGCGCGGACATATCCATACTTTTCATTACGCAGGGACAGACTCTACCGAGTGAGCCGTGACACGCAGACCGGTGAAGTAATTACCCAGTTGCTGGTGCCAAAGAGCCGCCGGGAAATAGTCTTCCAGGCGGCTCATTACAACCCAATGGCTGGGCATATGGGGTGTGAAAAAACACTGAACCGTGTAATGGCCCGATTCTATTGGCCGGGCATTTGGGCAGACGTACGCCGCTGGTGTGCGTCCTGTCCCGAATGCCAGCTGGTTAATCAGCCGGCCATCCCGAGAGCGCCTTTGCGCCCATTACCATTGATGGAGGTCCCATTTGAACGCATTGGCATGGACCTCATCGGGCCATTTCACCGGAGCGCACGTGGATATCGCTTTGTGTTAGTTCTCGTGGATTACGCAACGCGATATCCAGAGGCAGTGCCTCTGCGCACCATTTCGGCAAAGAGCGTAGCGCGGGCACTGTTTCAAGTTATCTCCCGAGTCGGGATCCCGAAAGAGATCCTGACTGATCAGGGCACCCAATTTATGTCACGAACACTGCGAGAACTGTACGGATTATTGAACATCAAGTCAATTCGGACCAGTGTGTACCACCCGCAAACTGATGGCCTTGTCGAGCGCCTGAATAAGACTTTGAAGTCCATGATCCGTAAGTTTGTTCACGATGATAGCCGTAATTGGGATCAGTGGTTAGATCCTCTGTTGTTTGCAGTGCGCGAGGTACCCCAGGCCTCCACGGGATTTTCTCCCTTTGAACTGCTGTTTGGCAGGAAACCACGCGGTGTTTTGGACCTGGTTAAAGAAAGCTGGGAGGAAGGTCCAAGCCCCAGTAAAAACGAAGTTCAATACGTTCTGGACCTGAGAGCAAAACTCCACACACTGGGACAGTTATCACGTGAGAATTTGCTCCGGGCTCAGGAACGTCAGCAGCGACTGTACAACAGAGGATCTACATTAAGACAATTTTCACCGGGAGATAAAGTGCTTGTATTGCTCCCATCCTCCAACTCAAAATTACTCGCCAAGTGGCAAGGGCCCTTTGTGGTCACACGGCGAGTGGGTGACGTTGACTATGAGCTTGTGCGATCTGACAGAGGAGGGGCGACACAGATCTATCACCTCAACCTCCTTAAAGCTTGGAGAGAGGCGGAGTCTGTTTCCCTGGTGACGGCAATTACGGAGAGAGAGGAGCTGGGGCCCGAGGTACCAAAATCGACCAATCCTGCCTCGCTCCATTGTGAAGACCATCTCTCACCGTCCCAGAGAGCAGACATAGCCAGGTTGCAGCAGCGTTATGCTGATGTGTTCTCCCCCCTGCCAGGACGCACAAGCCTTATTCAACACCACGTGGAGACTCACCCGGGCGTGACGGTGCGTTCACGGCCCTACCGGTTACCTGAACACAAGAGAAAAGTCGTTCAGGCAGAATTGAAGGCCATGTTGGAAATGGGGGTAATAGAAGAGTCTCACAGTGCGTGGTGTAGCCCCATCGTTCTTGTAGTCAAGAAGGACGGGTCTATCCGGTTCTGTGTGGACTATCGCAAGGTGAATGATGTTTCACGGTTTGATGCCTATCCTATGCCCCGAGTCGACGAACTCCTGGATCGCCTTGGTACTGCTCGCTTTTTCACGACGCTGGATTTGACCAAAGGTTACTGGCAGATTCCCTTGTCTCCAGAGTCTAAGGAAAAAACGGCCTTCTCCACTCCGTACGGTTTGTACCAATTCATTACACTTCCATTCGGGTTGTTCGGGGCCCCAGCCACATTTCAGCGCCTCATGGACCGCGTGCTGCGGCCGCATGCTGCATATGCTGCCGCCTACCTGGATGATGTTATCATCCATAGCAACACCTGGGCGGAGCATGTGCAGCGGGTGGCTGCGGTGCTTGAGTCGCTGAGGCAGGCGGGGCTCACGGCCAACCCGAAGAAGTGTGCAGTTGGACGGAGGGAGGTACAGTATCTGGGGTACCACTTGGGCGGCGGGCAGGTGCGTCCACAGGTAGATAAGACAGCAGCGATTGCAGCCTGCCCAAGGCCCAAGACCAAAAAAGAGGTGAGGCGGTTTTTGGGGCTGGCCGGCTATTACCGGCGATTTATTCCCAGCTTCGCGGAGCTGACCAGCCCCTTGACTGACCTCACCCGAAAGGGTGCCTCAGATCCGGTCCAGTGGACGGAGCAGTGCCAGGTGTCGTTTGAGAGGGTAAAGCAGGCCCTCTGTGGGGAGCCTCTTCTCCACACACCTAACTTCTCTCTCCCGTTTGTCTTGCAGACTGACGCGTCGGGCAGAGGGCTGGGGGCCGTCCTATCCCAGCAGGTGGCGGGTGTCGACCGCCCAATTCTCTATATCAGCCGGAAGCTGTCCGAAAGGGAGGCCCGGTACAGCACAGTGGAGCGGGAGTGCCTGGCCATCCGGTGGGCGGTCGATGCTCTGCGGTACTACCTGCTGGGGCGCCCATTCACCCTCTGCTCGGACCACGCTCCCCTCCAGTGGCTCCACCGCATGAAAGATGCCAACGCGCGGATCACCCGTTGGTATCTGGCGCTGCAGCCGTTTAAGTTTAGGGTGATCCATAGGCCGGGGGCGCAGATGGCTGTGGCTGACTTCCTTTCCCGTTCCCATGAGGAGGGGGGGGGAGTGGGTTAGGCCGGACGGCTCCCCGGCCTAAGTCGGGCGGTGGGGGTATGTGGAGGGGGCGTGGTGCCTCAGCTGCGGGGGAGAGGTGTGGGGAGGGCTCAGGAGAGCGGCGCCAGGTGAGAGAGGGGAGCACACCTGTGGAGGTGGAGGCTAATCACTCTCCTTTGTCACACAGTAGGGGCGTGCTGGACAGAGAGAGAGAGAGAGACACACAGAAGCTCACGCCGACAACAGATTCGGGAGGCTGGCAGCCCTGGAAGAAGGAGCCTGCGATCGGCACCGGAGCGTGTGTGACAGTCTGTGTGACAAATAAATAAAAGAGTGGAAACTCGGCACTGAGTGAGTCCTCCTTGTGAAGTAACCCACAGTGGCATCAGTGTACGCCACAGTTTCCTTGTAAATCATTAAGTAAAAACTAACAAGACAGGTCTTTGCATATAAACTCGCATAAATAAATGAGGTGCTCAGCATCAGAATAGATCAGAAAATCATCACAGTAAATACATCAAACTAGACATAATAATAATAGCACGTGAGACCATTTGTAACCTTGTATATGGTCAAAGATGAAAAAAAATCTAATGTAACAGTATCAATTGTCAAATTTGTCAAACTAGTCTGGATGCATAAAGTTTTCTTAATTGTTCTTGTAGGTTTTAAACTTCATGCCCTGGCTACCAGCCTGTTCTTTTCCTGCGCCATCCTGACTGGAAAGGCCAAATCGTCAGGGACATTATACACCATGTGGATCCGGCAGAAGGGGTGGTACCTGAGATCTTCATAAAGATGAGGAAGTTGTACGAGTGTGTGCTAAAAAGTAAGATATATTTTGTTTATCATAAAAATATTGTTATGATATGACACCCCCTTGCACTGAAGCACATGCACAGATTTTGCCCTGCCAACCAAAGCTCACCATGCTGAACTTCTGGTGGTAGCAGTCGTTTTCAAACAGGTTTTGCTTTTTGAAAAGCTCCTGCAGGGTTGTCACAGTGGCTACTGTGCAATAGTGTGAAACAGCCTTTAGAGAAATTTTTGTTAGGCTGTATTTGATGGCTAGTCACGTGATTATCTTACCTCTTATCTAATGAACCTGTGACACTTCCTCTTGTCTAGCTTCTGTTACATTTAGCCATTTAGTTGACACTTTATCCAAAGCGAAAAGAGAAACAATAGCTGTTTCATACTTTTAAAAACAGTTCTTCATCACACTGTATGCATAATCCACACATGATGCAGTATATATGTCAATTCATGTATTTGGACTCATTTAAAGTGAAGTTGTATGTAGCATGACATGAATAGAGATGATATTTCAACCTAGACATTCTCATAGGTCACCACCAAGTTATCCTCTTAACCTTTATGTGTGTGTGTGTTTGTTTTTTCTTTTCTTGACAGTGGCAAAGTGTGTGGTGACACCTGGGAGTCTGCAGAACGACATGCAGAGCTGTAAACCAGCCCACAGAATCATCACAAAAGTTCAACATGGAGCATGCAGTTAACATTCACAATAAACATTGAATACACATTTCAGTCAGTGTCAGTCTCCGTTTAGTCTATAACTGTGGCTTAAATACATAAAACATCAATGAATCTGACCAACAAGTGTTGCATATCAACAAACATTCTCATTCAGAAATATGCATCAGCAGATTGCATCGGCGGAGTAAATCGCTGCAGGAGCCACAGGCAGTCTTTACCGTGCTCTACCTAGCTAGCAACATGACGTTAGCCATTTTTAAACTGCTTCACAAACCTGACACTTTGTTTGCTTTAGAACATTTTCTGAAAAAAAAGTTTCCAAGACATCAGTGAATCTTTTTGAAACATACGTCATATATTTTTTACGTACCTGCGTCAGAATCAGGGGTCTCTCCGTTCTCCCATCAACCTTTGCGCACACTGGTGGTGAGTTGTTATGTCTCGAGCTCAGCGCGTCCAAACATGGTGAATTAATCTAAAAATGTTTTACACGTGAAATTAAAATAATAAACCTAACAAAGTATTCTGTACGTTACATCTGTTCACTCTCAGATCCTGGAACAGTTTGGAAAACATTGTTGGATCGTCCTGGGGCGTCGTCGTCTCCATAGCAACGGTTGTCGAGGATTGTGGGTAATGTAGGCCTATCTGTACTGTAGGCCGCTATCCAAAACATACCAATAAAACTTTATTTCTCAGAATCGAAGGAGAAAAAAATCATACTGAGGGCAACAACACGAAGCTATTTTATTGTTGAATTATCAGTGACACTTTGACGTGTTTGTGTTGAGAAATGTTGATGATGTCATTAAAAGAAAACCTTGAAATAGTGAGAAAAATAGTTCCGGGCAGAGAGTCCCCTGTGCTCCAATCAGATTGTAGCTCGCAGCGTCACGTCTCGCCGTGATCGGGTTATTATTATAGTGAATGGACGGCTGTAGCCTCTGCTCTGAGCGTCTCTTACCACCGCAAACGGGTTTATATTGGAGTCGATTGAGAACCCAGAGCGTTTTATACAGACGCGGAAGGATACCTTTTGCGTCAGTATCAGACGTCTAGGGGCGTGACAAATCGCGTGGGGAATGAGAACGGGTTGGCAGCTACCTTCTATTTGGGCTAATGACTGGAGCCCTTGAGCCTTTTCCAATGGGGGACATGCCCAAGGCGGACAGAGGGAAAGACAACATGGTGCGTCAACACAAACTCATGCAAACACAGCAGCTTTTGACACCGACAGAAATGGCTGGTCGGAGCACCACTCTTCTATATGGATCAGAGGCCTGGACCACATGCAGTAGGCACTTAAAAGAACTAGAGGCATATGATCAGAGATACCAGAAATTCTCTATGCTCTATCTGAAGACACCTAGGGACCATGATGGAGCACAGCCACACTCCACTATGAGTGACCACCGATGATAATCAATTCAATCAATGCAATTTCCCTTGATTCATGAAATTTCTATTGTAGTTCGTTAGTGTAAATGTTAGGGCAAAGGCTTGGTTATTTTTATTCTATTTTGTTTTATTTTATGAACTGATGTTAAGACAAAACTGGTGTCAAATGAATTATTAATAATTTTTAAAAATGTGTTACATATTTCTAGATTAATTTCATTCTCCCCATCTGATGATGGTCTAAAATCTTCCATGGTTCAGTTGGGTTGACTGTAAAGATCATAGCATCTGATTCACATAATTTTCAAATTCATCGAACCTTTCAGTGTCGATGCTGTATGAGTTCTGTTATATAAGTTATAGATTAAACCACCTGATGGTATGTAAATTAAATCACCTCAACCTGCATTAAGTGCAGTACATTAATGTATCAACATTAATAATCTGATGATCTAATATATGACACACTGACACACTTGTACTTCTAAGGAGTGTTTTTACATCAATCAGCATCTTACTCCATCTAGTGGTCACTCTATATGGCCTTCCTACTACAGCCCATCGTCAGTGTATACAAATGTGGTAGATAGGTGGACTTACTAGGGGAAACTCTTCTACTGTATAAAAGCTGCTTCATTTTAGTTTTGAGAATGCAGAGTTAATATTGTCTTTAGTTCCATCAAGGAAATAGGTCCATTGAAAGGTTTCCACAGTAAGGTTGTAAAACAACAACTCTACTCTTAGGCTATTAAAACTTTTCACTGTCATTTTCTTTTAACACTTAATTTGTATAGTCCACCTACAAGATATAGAGTTGATATAGAGTAGATGTTAACAGATTACCTATAGGATACTGTATGTGGCAGAATTCAATGTTTTTGTGTCTGAACCAAACCACAACATCAGAAAACAGTTCATTATTGAATCGCAACTAATATGCTGTTGAAATAAATCTGTAAGCAGATATTTTTTTAATATTAGCATGTTTTAGGTGGCATGAGAAAAGTTTCACAAAAAGATATTGCACATTGGCACATTAAACCAAAACTATCTGCATGGACAGATACAGTACCAAAACCTGTTTTTGTTTTGTTTCTTTCTTTACAATGATTCAAATATTTGCCCGAGTTTCGTTACAATACCAGATAAATTAATTGATTGTACTTTGTGTCATTTTTTGAGTGTGAGCATGCATCTTTAATGTAAATGTCTTGATGTAGCTCAGAAGGCAATGAACATTCCAGTGTTTTGGTGCTGAATTTGCATTATTTGATTGTGTTCCATGTACAGATGTTTATCATACAACGTTCTGTCTGGAACAAGATGATAGAGAATATCTATTAGATATTATAATATAATATTATAATATTATTTTAATTATAATATTCTAGTTAATATTGGAATGTTCTAATATTAATTATAATTATAATTCTATTAGAGAATATCTAATATCAAAATATGCAATAAAATAAGGAAATCATTCTTGGTGAACTACACCAACAATATACATATTAACTTCTCTGAATCAATATAAGGTAAGAAAGAATTAATCACTTGGTTTGAGTTAAGATATTTTCAGTCTCTACATATTAATAAAAGTATTAATTATTAATTAATTAATTGATTTTTCACTTGTGAAAGTCATGAATGTGGGTTGAGCGGCCGCCCCATATGCGGAGGCTACAGTCCTCGCTGCAGCTGGCCCTGGTTCGACTCCTGCATCGGACGGCGATTTACTGCATGTCACTCCCCCTCTCTCTGCACCCTTCTTCCTGTCTATCTTCGGCTGTTCTGTCATTAAAGGCATGAAAGGCCAAAAAAATAATCTTAAAAAAAAAAAAGAAAATACCCCTCGATCATTTTTTACACATGTGCAGTCAAAATAACCTTGATATGTCAGCACAGTTATCTCACAGGTGTCTGCAGGGCACAGATGGTCTAATGGAAACATTCTATTAAGTTGCATTGTAGGAGAAGTAGGATCCAGTATTGACCTATGGTCTAAAATGGACTAACACCAGCCTCAGCTGCTTTGATTTTCTTCTTTTAATTTGTGTTGTTGTTTTACATTTCATTTCATGTCTTTACATTTTGTTTCTATGTTACTTTTTTTTTTATTAAACATTATAAAGAGAGCTCAAGTCTTAATCATTTACTGCACTCAGTTTGTTATGAAATGAAGCTGCAGTAATCAGATTATATCACTAGAGGGTAGTAGAAGGTAGAGACTGGAGGCAGACTGCAGGTTTCCACCATGGATGCATTTTAAATTGCAGTTTGGACAAAGAGATCCCGACAGGCTGAATTAGCAGTCTGGTTTTACTGTTTAAGTTACTAATAAAACAGAAACATTGAAATTAATGACATTCACACAGACAGGACTGCAATCTGCATATTTATACTGCTCCTATACTGTTCAGTGCTACATCCTGAGGTTTATCTTCTTTCTTTCTGCAATAGAATATGTTCATAAATTTAATTGCGGGGCCTGCATGTTCTGTTAATTCAATGCATGGATGATATGAATTAGAATTAAACATTTAATTTGTTTATAAAGATGAATTGTGTTGTGTTTATTTTCAGTCAGCATAGTCTGTTTATAATCTGACATTAAAGCATAATCTCATGGGACAATTGCTGAAATAAGTTGAAATAAATGTATATACACAGTATATATGTGGACACTGCTGCATTGCTGCATATTAGAAATTATATTTATGTTTCTTCTGTGAAATTGTTTGCAGTAAAATGCAATACAATGATATTTGTATATGTACTTCATGTTAAACTACTCATTTTTTAAACATTTCCCTAGAAACAAATTCACATTTGTTAATAAAAGCAATGTAACAATATTTACAAATGAAGTCATTAACATGGAATATTTCACGTGACACAAACAGACACATTTCGTTTACAGTTTGTTCAGGAATATGAATTCGAATGTGACGCTGTATGAAAGAGAAGGTCTGTGGTTGTGTAAACTGGACAAGATCCAACCATCTTCCCTCTAAGCATGCTGGGAATAGGTTCACTGACAGGTTAGCTACTTCTTAGCTTTAAACAAAGAGCTGTGCATGACTCAAAACAAAGCTGAGTGACCTGAACATCTGTGCTGATTATCTGATCGGCCCAGCACCACAAGTCTTTTTCTCCACGCAGGTGTCAGAAGGAAAGCTGATCACTAAAGAACAGAATTCACACATTTGATTTTATCTTAATGAGTCCAGTATACCATCCTCAGCTTACGAAGCAGTTTCACCCAGATGTGCATTACAGATTTAGACGGACAATTGCATTCAAAAAAATTCAAAATCCTCCATTTGGATGATTTTGTTGACACTCACATACACGCACATGAAACAAAACCAAAGGCACATTGATCTGCTAAAACACATAATACTGACCTGTGTTAAATACATACACTTACAATGGACATGGACTATAAAACAAATTCATTTAGGTGGTACTGCTTGGTCATTGTTAATATTCATTATGCCATTGATCAGTACTGCAGCAGCACAGCATGCAGTTATTTTATACTAGCCCAGAGTCTAGTGTTTATGGCATTTTTGTTGTATTATTTCAAGTAGTATGACAGAGAATGTTTGCTAAATATCCCTCAGGACATTTGATGTAAAGACTACTAATCATTGTTATTTTTAGCACTAGTTCGATTAACTAGGAACTGATGTTGAGACTGCAGTGTATTCAGAAGCTGCTTAATAAAATAATATAAACATCCTAACTATATATATATATATATATATATATATATATATATATATATATATATATATATATATATATATATATATATATATATATATGATTCAGAGGTACCTCTACATCAGTCTGAATCATAGCGCGGCCCCAGAAGCACGAACTAGACCACACACACATCAACAGCAACACACGCGTCTCTCCCTGAACCTCAGCTCTCTGTCCCACCATCATGAGCGATTCTTCTCTAGATACCAGACTGAAACCAGATTTTAAAGCCAACCAAAGCTCCCATTCAAACCACACCTGGTCAAGTTTGAAAACATGACTAGGGTTTTTTTTTAATTAGACGCAATTAGAAATGGCAACCATGCGGAGCGCTGGCTGCGGCCCCTGCTTTTTAGACTGGAGAAAAAAGATGCGCTAATTAGGCCGGAGGCTACTTTTATTCACGTGACCTGTGGAGACCCCGCGCAAGCTGTTTAACGCTGCCGCTCTGACAATTAAAACGTGAGTTCATTTGAATGAGCTGTGCATGTTGACATAAACAGACACCATTACATTCACTGCGCAGGGATGAGCTGTCTATGAGCTCTGAATGGCCTGTGCGAAACAGCAACAGGTGACCGGCACAGGATGGGTTGGTGAGCCATGTGCCTTTAAACACTAGTCCATGTGTAGTCCTTATTCAGTAAGCCATGCTGATCACACTCAGACTGACACAATGTTTCTCTTACATACACCTTCACACAGGATTGTACAGCAGTGAGTATTTAATATTATTAGGGTATTATATTTCATCCTTAAAATACACAATTCAATGTGTGGACATTAATGATATCTGAACATTCTCTGGCCAAACTTTCTGGGGAAAATGTAACTGTCAAATTGAACTTTTCCTTATTTTGCTCGGGGACCACATGAAGCCCCTTTGAGACCCTCCCTCAAGGACTCCTAGTGAACCCCCACAATGGGCACCAGTGCTTTAAAAAAGACATTCAGAGTTCTTCTTCCTGTGACAAATTAGCTATAAACACTTTTTATACAGCCCAATTTCATATGCCATTTGTGTCACTTAGACCAAACTGGCCATCACACACAAATCATTTTCTTGGCAGCTGCTGCAGTTTTTTTAAAAGCCCGTAGGCACCCTGCTGTTGTAACCTACCATCCTCTGGGGGAGGGGGGAGAAAAAAGAAAGAATGATGGCCCTATTATAGCCTCAGATGTGAGAGGAGAGTGTCCAGGAGGAGGCTGGGGCTTGGCTTCATTGGCTGAAAGCTGCACCTTTTTAGGATTTATCATCTTAAAAAGTGTCCCTTTTCTGACAGACCTGAACGGGTCTTACTATCTTTTAAAATGCTGCTGAAAGCATCAGCTCAAACTGCTGCTCAGGCCTGCTACTCCTGCTCTGTTAGATAAAACCTGTACCTCCTTTAGGATTCATTCATGGGATTGTAGTTTTTCTAACTGTTGTATTTTCTGAGTTTCCGGAAGTGAACCTGTGCTGGACTGAGCCAACAGACAAGGATCCACACCATAGACGAACAGTTCTTCTCCTCTGTATCCATGCTGTGGTGGCAGTAACTTTTGACTTGACCTAACTGATGGTCATGGTAATGAATAATAAAAAATAATGGAAACACACAATTACAAGTTCAAACACAGATATTTAAAAGAGATGATGACAGAATACAAGAGTTTATTTTTGTCTTCCATCGTTGATGTTATGTAACTGTCCATACAAGTCTTGGACTGTGGACAATTCACTTCACTGTCCACAAAGAGGTCCTGAGGATGGAGAGTGTGTGTTGAAATGCCACACCTATGTGAAACTCTGCAGCCATGAGGACGAACATGCTCCCTCCATAATGCTCATTTCCCTGTGAGGGAGACACCATTTGTGTCACACGGCGCTAAAGTCTTCCCGCCAGCTGACCCCGACTCAACCCTGGAGGGGCCTCCTGAGCTTCCAGGGGCTTTTAAACCATCACAACCTGATTGATGTTTTGTGGAAGGAACCGAAAAATGAAATGAAATGGCAACATTTATTTATTTCTGTTGTTATTATTCTACTTCAAATGAAATTATATTATTGTTGTTGTTGTTATTCAGTGCTCCATTTGAAGTTTACTTATTTTTTCACAATAGAATCTCCACAATTGTCTTAATGAGATGAGAAACACATAACAACCTGTCTTCATATACAGAATCATTTTGGGATCACACTGCAGCAGTCAGACTGCTCATTTGACAGAGGGGCAACATGGAAGATAAAATCAGATCTGAAACTGAGAACAAACAGAGGTGTTTTTATGTTTACAGCCTTTACTGTAGAGCCGTAAACCTCCTTGTGTCTACATGAATGAGCCCTTGACTCAGTGATCCTCCGTGTATGGAGAACTGCTCCGCGTGTAGGACGCCGTTAATCTCGTTCACCTCTGTCCGCTACTGCACAGAAAGAAAGAAAGAAAGAAAGAAAGAAAGAAAGAAAGAAAGAAAGGAAAGAAAGAAAGAAAGAAAAAGAAAGCAAACAAATTTAATTATTTATTATCTCTTCAGGATTTTACAGTTCTTTGTGTGTATGTGTGTGTGTGTGTAACTGCCTCTGGGTAATTAAGGTCACAAACAGTTCAAGTGTTGGTAAATGTGGAACAGACGGTTGGGGGTGGAGCAATGATGATGATATATTTGTTAGAAATCTAAATGATAAATTTTCATGTTTTTGGTCTCACTGTTTCTTTTTCTGTGTCTTATCTTGGCAACCTTCCTACCAACCTGCCAACCAATAATTAATATTATCCTGTCCTTTCAAAATAAAACCTGAGGGTTCTGCAGTAACAACGCCTTGAATTACAAAAGGAAGAAAACGGCAAAGATTATCAGAACATAACTTTCTTGTGTTATTGTCGATATGTTTTTTTCCATTTCCTTGTTTATTTTTGTTGCCAAATACCTATAAAGGTAGGAATTCGGCCGGGTCTATGCGGCCTTGTTGATATCAGTAGTGAGATTGAATGTTTGTAAGCCCAATTCACAGCCTGGCAATAACTTGACACTGAGCGTAATCAAACTCGTGGGGGTTAAGGCCTTCCTCATAATGCAGCCTCCATGAGCGCGCGCGCGTGTGTGTTATTCATGTAGGCCAATCGGTTTGGATGTCCAATACTTATATCAGTAGAGATAACAGCCAGTGTGTAAAACAGTAGTGAAGTACTCCTTTAACCCTCTGAGCACCGTCTAATGTAAATTTCTTTCAATATATCCAATGTTCAATTTCTTATTATGATTAGCATCATTATTTTCATGTTCCCTTTCCTAATCTATGGATAAAGCAGTTTTTTTTTGCATGTCTACATCGAATTTCATAGCAACGTTTAATATTTGGACGTGTTTGCACTTAAAAACATATTTATTGCACCAACTATTCAGTACAGATGTATGTCTACCATTTAAAAAAAAACATTTAAAAGCTACACGCATAAATACTTAGTATGTGTCACTGCATATACGCATAAATACACATACATAGTCACATACTGCGAACAATACACAACTTATCTGTCATGGTCACTAAATGGAGGCAGTATCCGGCCTACATATTCTGTTTTTTATCACATACACGGAATAAATGAAAGAAGGAAGCAGCGCAACGGCGACGCCGGTCTGATTTCCTGAGCTCCCGCTGTCACTTGAACGGGTTGTTTCCATGGTAACAGACAACACAAAGACGACGGGAGAGCGATGACACCTGGACAATGTCTTACCAAGGATTTCCAAAGCGTCTCTCCACAGAGGAGCAGGACTTCTACACCATTAAAAAAACAGCTGCCGAGTTGTTCAGGGTTAACAGAGTTCCTCAGGAGGTTGAGAGAGCTCTGAACGAGCTCTTTTTCCACAAGCCCGGAGACGTTTACGGTTACCTGGTAAGAGCTACGCTAATGCTAGCTACGTTCCTCCTGTAGCGACAGTAACGTTCAGTGAGGACAGCTAGCTGGCTTCTTTGCTGTAATGTGCTTCAAGAATGTTCCTATTTATCATTATGCAGATCAACTAGTATTAATAGAACAGACTATATTTCCCTACCAAGCTCAACGTGGAACCTCATCTCAACTACCCCATGCTAATCTGTATGTAGGATAATAATGAATTTGGATGGATTGAGGATGCCTGATAGCAAAGCCTATACGCATATTGGCCCAAGATCACATAAATGACTTCTAGTCATTAGGCAACTATTAATACGCACGAAGCAACTATTAATCTTCTGCAGTTTTATTATTCATTTTCCGCCCTTTTTCGCCGAAAAATGCAGCCCGAACCGGCCAGAGGACCCCAACACATGACATATCAAAACGTGTGTTTTCATCCCGAATCGTGTGCTTGTAACTGTGTAAGAAATTTGCGAATAATTCCCCGAAAAACCGAGAAAAAATTCTCATAGGAATGAATGGAAAACCCTGAAGAAAAAAAATCAACAGACATTTTCAACAATGAACTGCTCTGGCATACTTTGACTCTTGCCTTCTTTTCATTGATTTGCTTCACTTATCGATACCTTTTACCGTTGTTTAACTATCAAGGCTCAAAGTTGAGTAGGTTTTTGGTCAAATTTCTGAGTTTATAATGGGTGTGTATTGCACGGAATGTTTGTGCTAGAGTGGATGACATCATGAGCTAGAGTGTGGAGGAGAGAAAAAATTCGCCACCAACACACATCCACAGCCCCATAGACTGCCATGTTAAAAAGGTGGGAAAATTTCTGGAGGAAAGCAGAATTAACCTTTCTTTTAATCGATTTTAACAGGTCACATGGTCGGTTCAATGATTGGAAATTCGGTTTGGCCAGATATCCTTCCTGTTTGAGGTGTGGTCTCAGCATTTTCTCTCTCTCTCTCTCTCTCTCTCTCTCTCTCTCTCTGCCTTAGAACTGACAGTCTGCTACAGCTGCACTAACTGCCCAGCGGGGGCCAGAAAGACATTTTCTGTAGTGACCGTCAATTTGCTTTGTTTCTGTTTAAATCTGCTGTTATGCCTATGATGAGACATATATCAGTCATCTGATTTGAACTGTGAACTGTGAAGCAGAACTGTGTTAAATCATAACATAATAACTGCTAAGATGGCCACCACCATCTTAGCAGAGAGACAGCAGAGCAGCTAGCGCGTTAGCGGCTAGCGCTGACACACTAGCAATTAGCATTAGCATGTTGGCATTTCATTTTGTGCTGTGTGCATGCTAATTGCTAACATTAACAGCCTATGCCTAAATTAGTGACTAGCGCATCATGCTAATTGCTAACATTAGCGGCTAAAGCTAATTTTTAGTGTCTAGAAATTAGTGGTAGCATTTTAGCATGTTAGCAGTTAGAATGTTAGCATTAGCATCTATTTAATTTTTTGTGGCTAAAAGGCACGCTCATTGCTAACATTAGCAGCCAATGTTAAAATTAGTGGCTAGTGCGTCATGCTAATTGCTAACATTAGCAGCTAATGGTAATTTTTAGTGTCTAGAAATTAGTGGTAGCATTAGCATGTTAGCAGTTAGCATGTTAGCAATTAGCATGTTATCATTAGCATCTATTTAATTTTTAGTGGCTAAAAAGCATCCTCATTGCTAACATTAGCAGCCAATACTAAAATTAGTGGCTAACGCATCATGCTAATTGCTAACATGAGTGCCTAATGCTAAAATTTGTGGTTTCAGCATTTTCTCTCTCTCTGTCAGCACTTCCAACTGACATTCTAACAGTTAGGTGCAGTAGGGTAGTAATGCTGATTAGGGCCGGCAGACAGAAGCCAGTAAGCAGAAGGCCGATGGCGGCCATTTTAGCAGTGATTGGCACTGAATTTTAACTTGTCTGCAATGTGCTAACGCACTAGCAGTACATTGTATGTGTTACTGTCTGTCAGTTATTAGCCACTAACTGACAGACAGTAACACAGACACAGAGAGACAGGCCGACACAGACAAGCACAGAGACAGACAAGGCAAACACAACACACACACACACACACACACACACACACACCTAACAACTTCCACAAATTTTGTACTACAGAAATAAAAATTATATCACTAGATTCAGCGCATTTAGGACATTACTACTACACTGACCTTATACAAACCTTCTACACATGAGCAGCTAGCGCTAATGCACTAGCTCTCTAGCGCGCACTAGTCATTGTATTAAAGACATGATATTTGCTAACATTACATGCTCATGGTAGTAAAGACATTCTCATTGGTAACATTTGCAGCTGATGCTAGAATTAGTGGCTAGTGTGTTAGCACTAGCTGGTCATGTGTGTAAATAAACATGTTAAATATTACTATTTGAGATGTGCTTTTTCAATACCGAACCTTGGCAACAGCCCACTTGGCAAACTGTCTGGAGTTCTGAAGCTTTGTTGTAAACATTTTTGGCAAAATATTTAACAGTATGACATATTAGTAGTAGTATTAGTATATTAGTAGTTTTGGATTTGCCTCACCCTCCACTTTTAGGCTTCAGGGAGGAACTATGGTGGGTTTTGTGTTGCAACCACCGCACTAATTTTGGGGCAATTGTGACTCGGGAGGTGGCTGTTTACTGATCATTGTCCTAGGCAAGATACTGATACCCGGATTGCTCCTGATGGTGAGGCAAAGCACCTGCTAGCTTGCTGCCATCAGAGTGAGTGTGTGCATGAATGAGAGGCAGATTGTAAAGTGCTTTGGATATAAAAAATGTATAAAGCCTCTTACCATTTTCTAATTTAGCCACACATTCTGTTTTGTGTACAAAAGTTGCTTTTAATGGTGAAGAATAAGACGTACTAAAAAGGAGCACAGTGGCAGAATTTATGAATATTTGGACATAGCCACTTGTTCAAGTTCAACATGTGGTAATGCTACGAAATGCTTGGAAAACAGAGTTAACACTATAGAAATACATATTAACATTCTTGGTAAATTCTTTGTTAACGTTGACGTGCTGGCGTACTATGGTAAGTGTATTCTGTCACTTCCGGTTATCGGTGATACTGCCCCGGTGCTCTCTGCTTTGCTCACTTAAACAGATTTTTCGTACATTTTTCTCATCAGTGATGATCTGCATAACTTACACTACCCTTAGACTTGTTCTGTTTGTGCACGAACAGGTCTCTGAACTTTAGTAACCATAATCCGACACTAACTAGCCTAGCTATAGCAATGGCTTCTCTGTCCTCTCCTCCTCTCTGCTCGCCTCCTCTCTCCTCTCCCCTGCCCGGTCTGCCACATCCTCCTTTAGCGATAATGGTACTTGTAATAACTGTAGTTTATTTGTCGCTTTGGAGGCAAGGCTCAGTCATTTAGAGGCACGGTACCACACCGAACAGTCAGTAACTGCTATAGTTAGCAAGTCCCCTGTAGCCAGTCCCTGTATCAGTACCACCGATGTCAGCTTCAGCTAGCCATCCCCCGATAGTTCTCGAGCAGTCGGGAGGCTGGGTGACTGTCCGAAGGAAGGGTAGCCCCAAACGGAAGCCCACGGCACGCCACCAATTGCTCCACGTTTCAAATAGATATTCCCCAGTGAAGTTAGCGACTCTAGGGGTCAAAGTCAAATGCATCCTGGGGGCCAGAGTGGTGACATCGAGTCAAATTTGAAACTGCTGGCTAAGGGTAAACATAGATACAGTAAGATTGTTATCCACATCAGCAGTAATGACACCCGGTTACGCCAATCGGAGGTCATTAAAATTAATGTTTGGCATTATTTAATTAATGGCATCCATCCCACTATGGATGGAGCAGCTCTCATATCCATCCACCTACATTATTTAAAGATAAAACAAACAGAAGAGGAGTTCATCATAAAACTTAATAAAAATTAAACTAATAAATTTGATAAATTAAACATCTCCACCAGTCCAAAATAAGAGTATTAAATGTGGACTTGAATATCAGGTCCTTGTCCTCCAAAGCTCTTTTAGTCAATGAATTAATATCTGATTATGATATTGATTTATTTTGTCTCACTGAAACCTGGCTGCAGGAGGATGAATATGTTAGCTTATATAGCTAATATTATATCTATTGCACCTCTGAAAAAGAAGATAATTAAACAGAGGAGGTTAGCACCATGGTATAGCCAGCAGACTTACAAATTCAAGCAAGAGGCATGTAAATCTGAACGCAAATGGCGTGCCACTAAACTGGAAGAATCTAATTTAGTCTGGCAAGAAAACTTTCAGGAAGGCTCTCCATAATGACAGAACAGCCTATTACTCTTCATTAATAGAGGAAAACAAGAAGAACCCCAGGTTTCTCTTCAACATTGTAGCCAGGCTAACAGAGAGCCACAGCTCTATTGACCCATCTACTCCTCTCGGTCTAACTAGTAATGACCTCATGACCTTCTTTAATGATAAAATTAAATAAAACTATTTGAGACAAATTCATCACCTCTTGCCCTCAACAGGCACTGATCTGCATTCTGATACAGCAAGTTTGGAAACAGCTACAAAACCTGATATATATTTAGATGTTTTTTCTCCCATTGACCTTCATCAAATAACTTCAATAATTTCTTCATCTAAGCCGTCAACCTGTCTCTTAGACCCCATCCCAACCAGGCTGCTCAAGGATGTTTTACCTCTAGTTAGCACTTCTTTATTGGATATGATTAACCTGTCTTTATTATCAGGATATGTACCACAGTCCTTTAAAGTAGCTGTAATTAAACCTTTTCTTTAAAAGCCCACTCTAGATCCAGAGTTTTTCGCCAATTACAGACCGATATCAAACCTTCCCTTTCTCTCTAAGATACTCCAGAAAGCTTTATGTGTGGCTTTCTCCATAAGAACAGTTTATTTGAGGATTTTCAGGATTTAGAGTGCATCATAGCACAGAAACTGCACTAGTCAAAGTTACAAATCCTAATGGCATGAGACAATTTCTGTAATTCTTTTACAGAATTTGATGGGCAATGGAACATCAACATCAAATTGACATCAAAGGAACTGCCCTAAGCTGTTGCCCTAAGTCATATTTCTTAGATCAATCTCAGTTTGTTCACGTCAGTGATGAATCCTCCATGCATACCAAAGTTTGTCACAGTGTCCCACAAGGGTCTGTACTAGGACCACTTCTATTCAGTTTATACATGCTTCCTTTAGGGAACATTATTAGGAATCACTCCATTAAGTTTCATTGTTATGCTGACGATACCCAATGATATTATCGATCCTGATGAAACCAATCAGTTAACTAAACTGCCTTAAGAATATAAAAAGTTGAATGACCTATAATTTTCTGATGTTAAATTCAGACAAAACTGAAGTTCTTGTAACTGGACCCAAACACCTCAGAAACTCTCTTTCTAGAGACTTAGTTACTTTAGATGGGATCACCCTGGCCTCCAGCTCCACCGGAAAGAATTAGTTATTTTTGATCAGGATTTGTCCTTTAATGTCCACATAAAACAAATTTCAAGGACTGCATTCTTCCACTTACGCAACATTACCAAAATCAGACGCATCGTGTCCCAAGCAGATGCAGAAAAACTAGTCCATGCATTTCAGAATTCAGAATGCTGCTGCACGTGTTCTGACAGGAACCAAGATCAGAGATCACATCTCTCCCATTTTGGCTTCCTTGCACTGGCTACCTGTTAAATCTAGAATAGAATTTAAAATTCTTCTCCTTACATACAAAGCTCTTCATGGCCAGGCACCATCATATCTAAAAGAACTCATAGTACCTTACTACCCCTCTCCTCTGTGGCTCTTCCTGAGGTTTCTTCCACATTTTTTCCCTGTTAAAAGGTTTTTTGTGGGCAAGTTTTTTCTCACTGGAACCGAGGATCTAAGGACAGAGGGTGTCACTCCCTGTACAGATTGTAAAGCCCTCTGAGGCAAAATGTGTCTTTTGACAAAATTTGATTTGATTTGATTTGATGTCCCTGAACATAATCATTAAGTATTTGAGTTGAATCTCCTACATAGTTTTTTATGTGTAGTAGTTTTAAAAATGTCTTCTTGTCATAGATCTATATTACTCCACACATTACTATTGTTAGGTGTTAATGTAGAGCACAAGTTCTGAAACCAATGATTCTAATGATTCACTTCAAATCAAATATTGAGATGTACTATACCTGTTTTTTTAACTATTAACTCACTATAGGCAAATTACTTTACAACCCTCTCTGCACCTCCACGGATCAGCAGACTGAACGGAAGGGAGATTTATGATGCAGGTGGAAAACTCTCTGTTGAGACAGAGGTCTTCTGCATCGTGTGCAACAAGGAAAAGGTAAAATTCATGACATTTTTTGTCTTTTGACTATGAGCACAACTCTCACTCTTAACTGCTTGGACTGTGGCTCACAATTATTCATGGTATGCATTAAGCATAAAGATTAGAAATAAAGGTTTAACAAAGAAGATGTGATTCATTAGTGATGTTCTGATGGTTTAAAATGACAGCGAAGGGCCTCTTCAGACATGCAGTAGATTCTGATGTGAAAAGGCAGCTGGAGGCAAGGAGCGAGCAAAGAAGGTAGCAGTCAGACTGACCCTTGACCCTTCAGTTTTTACAGTATTACAAAAGCCAGAAAGATGAGATGTGACAGCATAAACCAGACCTGGGCAAACTGTTCCACAAAGGGAACCAAGCAGCAGCAAACCAGACTCGACTCATTTAATCAGCTGAACTCATTCTTCAGAGAGTTGTTTGGTCACTGTGTGCTCTTGGTTGGTTGGAACAAAAACCTGCAGCCACACTGGCCCTTTATGGAACAGTTTGCCCAGGCCTGCCATAAACTGAGGTCACAGTGAGGTCACTCGGGGCATACACCTAAGGCCTAGCCAATAGACGTTAGTACTGTAAGTAAGGAGTCTTTGTAGGGAGGAGGAGACCAGCGTCTCAGTACAGATGACAAATAATAATTATATATATATTTAAAATAAAATAAGATCACAGAAATTATTTGATTTCACATTTTTATATGACAAAATAAGCAATAGGCAGCAACATTGCCTAATTAATAATTGTATTGTAACATAGACTTTTACAATAATAATAGTAATAAAATTAATGTAACAATTCCTGGAACACATCAGAGGTGCTGTTTACATAATTTATTTTCAAGTACACTGCTGAGGGTGTGTGAGGTGGGTGAGGGATTAACGCGAGTCCTCCTCCCTCTAACCACACTGCTGCATGTCAGGTGGAAGTGAGCCCCAGGTCTATCTTGGCAATTGCACATGCAATGTTTGTGTAGAGGCTGAGAGGATATTGACAACAGGGCGCCTGCTGTTTGTCATCCATGTCAATCATAGTTTGCTATTAACCTTTTGAACTTATCTTTCACTCTGTTGGTGTTCAGAGCATGTCCTCAGCTGCCATATCCAGCCAGTGTGGGTCTAAGGAGATTTCACTGGACTGGGATGTTCAGAGTCAGGAGAGGGCTGACCATGTGATGACTGCTGTCCAGTGGATCAGTGACCCTCTGAACAACATGTTAAAAGCCCAAAACCCCTGTGACCAATCAGAAGTGGACCAGATACTCAGGTAGCATTCAAATGTTTTTCAAGTTACTATCGGAGGTATCTTACTGTGGAGGGCTACAGAACAATAAACAAGACAATAAAAAAAGCTTTGAGACCTTTCTCTTCTGACTCCACAGATCAAAATGATATTTATGTAGATTTAATGTACAATAGAACATTTTGTCGTAATTTTTTTTTATCTATGGCAGTTTGTATGTTTCCTTACATTGTATTGTCTTCTGCAAAAATGACTGGTCCTATTTCAATTTTAGTGGAACATCTTGATGTCTTTTGTTGTAAATGTGCTGCAGAAGCTTTTACATCCTGACAGAATAAAATCTGGAAGACACCAAATATCTTTACAAATACAATTTCATGTTCTAAGGATCTGTGTGAAGTAACTGCTTCCCTGGTTCTAGGACTGTAGATTGTGCAGAATTAAACTTCTGATGTCACATCAGTAAGAATCCATTCCAAAATACTTTACCACTGGTTTATGAATGTACATGAGAAATGTGGAATTGGAAAGTGATGAAGCGCTCAGCAATTTGAACTGATAGTTATGCACATTACTCTGGAAGTCAATAATCTAAATTACAAAGTATACAGCAACATAAATAAATAAATAGTGCCACTTTTGTCCCTTTGGATCCAATGGGGTCACATGTAGTTTACTGTGTGACCTCCCAGAATGGGGTCATGCAAGGGTTAATGCTTTTCACTTGTCTGCCTTTGTCACAGCCTATCATATCATCATGATGCATGAGCTCCTCTTATTGGATGCATTTGCATTATGTCTCATGACCCACTAGAAAGGCTCAATGAGTTATTATGCATCAGTTTGGCGTGGGTTGAGGCAGACAATACTATTTTTATTGCACTGTCTTACAATGTGTTCAAGTTTGAAACTACAAGCAGTGTAATAGTACATTAGTTTAGATAGATAGCAGAAGAAATAGGACGGAGATAAGATACACAACAAAACAAGTAGGGATGCAGCCATCAAATATTTTGGTAATCGAGTATTCTGTCAATTAATCGTATAAAATTATTAGTCATATTACTTTCGCTTTGCTGCGTTTGCTCATTTTCGCTGTTTTCAGTCCCGGCATCTGCCATTCAGTACATGAACACTGTCCACACATGTTACCAAAAGCCGTCTTCTTCTGCTTTACAGGGCACACATAGCCTGTAATGTAAGCACGTTGTGTCACACTAAAAAGAATCTATGCAAAACGTGAGCTTTAAATTTAATTAAACAAGGTTTTGAGGCAGTGAATTCACCCATTCACACATTGATGGCACTGGCTGCCATGCAAGGTGCCAACTGCTCATCAGTGGGGCCCTAATTATGGTTCTATGAGTAAAACATTTACATTATTCAGAGATAATATTGTTTATGTAGATTGTAAATTATAAGGAACCAAGCACAGATGTTTTGTTGACCTCATGAAGGCGTATCATCACTGGTACTGAAGGTCTGGTCCTGCTCTTATTGTGAACCTGTCCTATGTCAATGGGTGACTTCAAATGTGTGCTTCACACCCAAAGCTCCCAGATTTAGTTTTCCACTGCAGATTGTAACCCCTAGGTGGGTAGGTAGGTGGGAATCTTAGCTGTTATTTGGTATGTTCTTTTAATTGTACTGATTGGGAGCTGCACTTGTGTATGCTGTACAATAACAAGAAAGACTTCTATTCTCTTCTGTTTTACTCATTCTTCTATAATCTCCCTTTTCAAACCCTCACATTCCTGGCTAGTAGATAACATTGAGCTGTGCCCTAGACTTTTAGCCTGGGTACATAGCTCGATGGCTACCAGAAGGCAGACGGTGATGGCAAATGCAAATACCTCAGTAGGGGATGCCCTGCCCTTATGACATTTTCAAATGTATCCATGGTTGTATGTAAAATCATGCTTGTATTTTTCCTTGGACAAACTGCTGTCCATACTGGACAATGCCCACCACCCTCTGTGCAACATCTTCAAGGAATGTGTTCTGTGGCAGACTGTTGGTGGACAGACCTAATAGACCAAAAGACTTAAAAACTCTTATTTAGTTGACATGTATGAAGTGCCCCAGATATTTTGGAGTTTAGAACCTACACATTCACACACATTCATTTGGTGTCTTATTTCATTTCACCACATGAAATGAAGTAAGACAATAAGATATTCTTTTTTACAGCTGTTGTTTTTGTGACCTAAACTGTGCTGTAATTGTGCAGCAATTTCTTCATGGCCCACTACCTGGAGGAGAAGGACATCCAGAACAATAAGGAGGAGGCGAGTTGTTTATCCAGCAAGTCTGAGGCGGTGCTTCCTCCTCCACCATCTGCAAAGACTAAAGACAAGAAGAGTGTTGATAAAGGTAGGATAGTGAATAGTCATGCAGTAGTGCTTAATGTTTGGTATCAATCCCACAGATCTAAAATCAGACAGCTACTGAACAAATGTGTGTTTTTCTGTCCAATGGAGAAAACAAAGTGCATAGATTCATAGGCTTTTCCGTGCGGCTTTGCTTTATCACATCAGAAGTCAGTTACATTATAACTCTTGGGTTTCATACGACATGAGCTTTCTGCCATACCAAATACCAACCCCTCATAGCAAAGTCAAGTTTAAGTGAGAATAATGAGCCCAGCATCTCTATGCCAGAGATTTGAGTTCAAATGATGTTTGAGTTTCAACAATGTTTAGAGAATCTAAATTAGTTTGTTTTTGTCAGTTTTTTTATGTAAATGAGCTGTAGCTAAGCATATAGACTAGCAATAGACTGAACAAGCATGTAATCTCAAGTACAAATTGTTTGCTATTAATGCACAGACCTTGACCTTATAGAGCCACTGCATGCTGGGTGTGGAGAGGAACAAGACATATATAAGTGGCACACGCAGAAGTAGATAGGTGTGTTACCTCCAGTTTTCATATTATATCATATAATATAAATTTACTGTCAGCATGAATGGTTGTCTGTCACCAAGGCCCAGTATTTCAAAAGTGATTTGACAGGATTATCTTGGTCGGATAGGATTAAGTCTAGATCTAATCTGAAAACTGGGTATTTCAACAGGATTCTGCTCTGGTAATCCTGTCCTCCCTTGAATCCAGATAAAAGGTACGGCAGATGTGGATCAACTTGATACCAAAATTTCAGGATCATTTGGGTCCTACCTCAGAGGTGGATTTCACTTAGATTGACAAAGTCTCAGCTCCACTTCTCCTAGATATTGTTACTCAAGCTGCACATTGAAGCTCTTTCAAGGTATATTTACAAGACACATTTGACTTCAGTCAGAAGCTTAAAAATGCATTTTTTAAAATAGCTTGAATGTGATTCTGAAACATGCAGCAATGTATTTCAGTTTTTGTGTACAAACTGATTATTTTACTTCATCAAATCAGATGATATTTGCTCTAAATCAAGTCAAATCAAATTTTATTTGTATAGCCCAAAGTCACAACACACATTCAGCCTCAGAGGGCTTTACAATCTGTACAGGGAGTGACACCCTCTGTCCTTAGACCCTCGGTTCCAGTGACACAAAAAACCTTTAACAGGGAAAAAATGTGGAAGAAACCTCAGGAAGAGCCACAGAGGAGGGATCCCTCTGCCAGGACGGACAGACGTGCAATGGATGTCACATGTACAGAACAATCAACACAAACATGTCGTACAATTACAATGAATTACAATAAATGGTAGATAAGTTCCCTTTAAGTTAAACCTTAGACAGCAACAAAGCCAGCTACCTCGCTAGCCGCTTAACACACAAGTCAACAGAGCCGAGTTAGCTACTGTTAGCGCGGCACGGCTCAGTGAGAGATCTCTATGGCCTGGTTTGAATTAGGTGACAATTCAAGAAGTTGTTTTGCATATGTTGGTTGCCGTTCGTATGGTCTTAAAACTGCTACACATTAGACGACGGTAAACTCGTGCTGCCAGCTGCTCCTTTCATGAGATAGTTCGCCATGTTTCAATCCAGAAGCAGAGACATGAGATTTGGAAATCTGTATCCGGCCAGGTTGGGATCATGGTGATCCACCCTTCCAGTGTTTTGCAATACTTGAAATAGATAAAGACAGCAGGATCACCTTGATCCATGACTGAGAAAAGGAGGATTTCATCATCTGGATTATTCTGATCCAGATTACATGTTTTGAAATACTGGGCCCAGATGACAATTTAGCCTCTGGGGGAAATTTTCTGGGGGTTCTGGTTTTCCTGGTCATCTCTATAACTGATATCTGATGATGGCAGAGGACTTCAGCACACCAAGAAAAGCTCAACTGTCATTAATTGATCGATTGATCAGTTCATACTACTCGGAGCTCAGACAGAAACAACTCTGGTGCAAAATCTTGTCCCCTCACCTGCAGATATCTGGCAGTCAGTCACAAAATAGTCTCTACAAATAGTCTGTCAAGGATGTACACTCTCACCCAGTGTCCAGCTCCCCATACAACCCTCTTAAGGGTAAGTTGGTATAGCTAATGGATGGATGGATTTATACTTTGCATCTGTTCCTATGCTTTCTTCTGCTCCACTGACATTTGTTTCCCTGCATGCGATCAAGAAGTCTTACTTATTCTCATTTTAATCTTTTGCTAATTTTAAGTTGCTCTATAAACGGGCATCATCTGAAAGCCCAAAATGTGTATCCAAACTCCTCTAGCCTCCTGAACATCTGTGTCATAGTTTGTAAAGCCTTTTTGTTGCTTACATCACAGGCAAAAAGAGCAACACTGCAGAGAAGTCATTACCCCTAGCAGAACCACCAGAGCCAGTTCTGCGTGGCAGCTTGGCCATTGGCTCAGTGTCTTTAGCGGTGGCCAAAACTGGAGCACAAATACAGGATGTCCCTCTCTACAAATACATTGCAGCTCTCAAGAACAAAGAGGTTAGACCTCACAGGCATACACACATATATTCAAACATAAATGAGGGAGCAACTTGCAATGATGTCTTAAACAATTTAATTCAGGCTCCAACGCAGTTTCACATCCCTGTCTCCTTGGTAACTTTGCTGAGCTGTGGGAAGAATTCTCCTGGAAACTTAAGATTACTGGAAGAAGTCATCCTGATCCCCAAAGCAGGACAACGAATCAGACAAGTACTCATCACCCTTCAGTCACACCTCTGGTTGTTACGTGTTCTGTCTGTCTTCAGTCCACTTCTTCTCACAGTTGACTGTTGGTACAGACCTGTTCACTGTATAAAGTTAGTGTTCATTGTGCAACTTCCTTTGCTTCCTTGCTACGATGTGGTATATTATTGGTATGGTACCTCAATTCTTCTATATTATACTTCATTATAGCATTTATTAAACACACTGAACTGTGAACTTCTTCAACAGATCATCACAATGACCCTTGAATTACAGAAGGAGATGATGAGAATAATAAACACTTCAACAAAAACTGGGGTGAGGGACGCAGCTATTTATTCACTGTGAGAATAGGAATTGAGTTCACACAGGCTTTGTGAGAGCACAGAATGTAAAAGGTGGAGGCAGGATTTGAGGCTTTTTCCCAAAACATACTGTACGTACAAAAAAGGTGATTTTGATTTGATTTTCATGCCTTCATCTTCAAATTAACTTGGGTGTCAGGACTTGGAGATATGTTGAAATGCTTATTAAAGCATTCAGTACATCTCCTCTTTAACTTTAATTTCACTCAGTATTTGTATACACAGAGTTATGTCCTGCATTATTGATGACTCACAGCACTTACATTCATAATGTGAAGAGTGAAGCGAGTAAGTGGAACACACTTGTCTTCTAACAATCTTGCAATGACAACAGTCCTGTTCAGACCTACAGGATATGAATATATACATGGCTTCAGCTTCTCTGCTTTTTTAACAGAATTATGCAAAGAGGAGGGATGTAAAGAATACTGTAGGATATTACGTTTATTACAGTTGCATGTGTACAGGCACAATACACAGATGTTGTGTCTTTGCTCCAAGGCCACCCCAGCAATTCTGTATAACAGCGGAGCACCATCTGTGAGCTATGAGCGACCTGAGCAGCCTCTGGATCTGATCACAGAAGTCTGCACTAACATTGGACTTGCACTTGGAACAGAGATCCATTTAGCAGTAAACTGTGCTGCCACTGAGCTAATGGACTATGTAAGTTGTAGTCACTGGCTTTCTGTGTTCAAGAGGAAGAAAATATTAATGGAACAGCTGATAGAGACAACAATCAGTGAAGTGAATTTATTTTCTTCTCTTCATCTCAGTCTAAAGGAAAGTATGAAGTTGCAACAGGAGTTTTGAAGACTCCTGATGAATTAGTGGATTTGTACCAAACACTTATCACCAAATACCCAGCAGTGGTTGCCCTAATCGATCCATTCAGGAGAGAGGTAAGTTCAAGATTATCATTATTTCAATAACATGTCCAAGTTCTCCTATACAGACAGTATTGTTTTTGTACGGTTATTATTCATCATCACATCTAACTGCATACAATATACGTGTGTGTGTGTGTGTGTGTGTGTGTGTGCATGTGCATGCCCTTTAAGGACAAAGAGCAGTGGGAGAAGCTGAGCAATGTGATTGGACATTCCTGTTCGCTGCTCTCTGACATCACCTACAAGTCAAAGGCGCCACCCCTTCCAGGAGTCAGAGGTCACATCCTAAAATACACCTGTGAGACAACAGTCAGTGATTTGATCCACCTGGCATCAGAGCGCCAAGGTATGCACAGTATGGCTAACTGAGCCTGGCTAACTAGCTAACAGCAGCTTTAATTCAGAACAGTTAATTGTCCATTAAAAAACTAACGTGCAGCAGCCAGAGGGAAAACCAGAAAAACATTTTCTCTATAAAATATGATCCAGTCTCACCAAAGTCAGTCAAATAGTTGGTGGTGTGTGACTTAGTGCTGCCAGGCCCAAAGTTACATAGTGTGAGAACAGATGTATGAATGACAGAGACACCATTCACCTGATTACAAGTCAGTGTAGCATTAGCAGGATTTTAAACAGTTAGTTACTGTTGCTGGGGGAGAGGTAGAGTGGGTCATCTAATAACCCCAAGGTTGGTGGTTCAATCCCTGCTCTTGCTTAAAAAAGATGCCACTGTGAATTGATGGACACCACTCCAGTGAATCTGGCATCTGTCAATTTGAGTGTATGACCTTGTGCATGTGTGTTCCAACACGTGCTATCCTGGATGGGTTAAATGCAGAGAAGTCATTTCATGTTCAACATTATCAATAAAGTTTCTAAAATTAAAAAAAAAAAAAACCTTGCAGCAGTTCATTCAAGTTTCCCATACTGTACACTTCCATTCATATATTCAGTGTATGATCAACCAGCCATCCGTGGCTCTTCAACCACAGCAATGTTTCTCTTCCTCTGTAATCCTGACAGGCAGCCGGCAGCCTGGCCAGAACACAGCCATTTATTTCAAGCCTTCTGGGAAGAGAGCGGCTGGGCTGAGTCATGGCTATACTCATTGGGGACTACTGGTTTAGGGATGCAAAAGACACCAGGCAGCTGCACAGTATTTCACTCAGCAAAAGGGGCCTTCATCAGAACTGATTTTCAGATCCAGATGCGTTCAGTGAAAGTCATCTTCCTCTCAGGCTCTTGGGGGGGTCCCTGTAGTTAGGCTGTTCCAGCAGAGATTTTAAGATTTTAAGGTAGTCTGTGGGAAACGCTGACTGCTTGTGGCTTGTTCTGACAGGTCAGCAATATAAAGAAGCCCCGCTAATGTGTCTGTCCATAACTGCTCAGCACAACACCTTCTCTGCTTCAACCACTGCTTTCTGGTTCTTCAATCCCTGTACCTCCACAACCTCCTCCTGCGTTCACAATAAACTAAACATGTTTGATACATGCTGTGTCAGGTCATGAGCTCAGACAATTCTGGACTCCGTAGATTGTAGACACTCAAATGCGAGTGTGTCACATGGAGTGTCCTAACTGAGCCACAGTTAGTTGACCTGAAGTTCTGTATAATGCTCCCAGCTGAAGGGGAAAGCCTTCAGATATTCTAGATGCACTAGTGAATGATATGCATTTACAAGAAACACTCTATAATCTAAACCACTGCAAATATCTCTATAACTGTAACAAAGTGTGGAGTGTGGTGGAGGGAGTAGTACTGGCATGAAGGCATAGTGAAGCAGTAAAAAGTGCAGTGGCAGTGCTATATTATGACTGAACTGTCAGTCAGCTGGTAGCTAAACAGCTGATACATGCTGTGACTTCAATGCTGTACGTCCATATGTCATTCAGATGGAAACCGCACTTCCTTTTCTCTGTTAATACTGCTTCTGTGATGGACTGGTAATTCTGTGTGTGTTTGTGTGTCTTGTCCTGTTGACCTGTCAGGTTCAGTATTACTGGGAACAACCTGCAGTGAGCCCTGCAGTGAAGACTCTTTATCAGACATCGTAAGTCTTATTCCCTTTCTATTTTTTCTGACCAGAGAACAGTTCTGCTCAGATGTCTGCACTATATTCTGTCAGCAGCAGCCATCTGCAGTAATTATGAGTTTGTCCTGCAGGTCCACAAGCAAGTGTGTACACAGCAAAGAGTTCAATTTTTGGTGTTAGTAAAATTTGAGCAAGAGTTGAGTTAATTGCATTCTGATAGAATCAGATCCATACTATTTTACTCTGTCTTTAAAAGTAGTTGGTGTCAAATTGGAGTGTAATAATAAAGTGTCAAATCTAACCTGTAAGTGTGATTGTATGAATATTAACAACAAAGTTCTTAGTCTGAACTCTGATACTGGCTTTTACACTTGAAGTGTTTGTATCAGCATTGTCCCCATTGTGCACACACGCTGGTAAGCAGAAGATTTCCCAGCATGCCATGAGATACTGTGTAACAGACAAAGTTTAAAGAAATTGTTCTAAATTCCTGCAGATGTTGTTAGTTTACAGTTATGAGTGTGTGTTCTAATTCTATAATGTTCTAGTAGCTCAAAGTTGCTCTTATGAAACAGTGCATTTTGTACCATAAGCGAAGTTATGTGCACGGTTAATAACCCCCCTCAGAAGCGCAGTGTTACACATATTCCACGGCAGGTCCTGAAGCATAGGAGCTGTCATTTACAGCAGAACTCAGAACTCATCTCATTGCTTGAGTAATTGTTCCAATCTCCAGCCTTCTATGAGACCTTCTATGTCCTGTGTCAAAATAAATGTTAAAACAAGACCAAACATTATCACCTTTATTTTAACAGTCCTTATTACTATTATTATTTATTTAGTTTAATGTTAAAGGTCTAACACTTGTGTAGTTAACACATGATCCTCTGAGAGTCCAACACTACATAGAAGTGTTGAGACAAACTAACACTGGTTGTTGTTAATAAGTGTTAAATTTCAACTCCAAAAATAGTGAAAATGACACCAAATTAGTGTAAAGGTACCAACACTGCAAAAAGTGTTAAATTAACACTCTGTGGCGTGGACCCACATAGACACTTTAAAAGTGTTGAAATCAACTCTGACAGTGTTAATTTGGGTATGCTGATTTTACTGTGTTGCATGCTCACATTGATAAGATGTTGTTGAATCATGTTCAACATTGTAGAAAACAGCACTTGACGCGTCATTAGGATTTTTTTAAGCCAAAATACTGAAAGTGATCCCAGTTCTCACTGTGAATATTGGATGCTTGTCTTTCTTCTGTGATTGTAAACTGGATATCAAAAATCACATCAAATCAAATTTTATTTGTATAGCCCAAAGTCACAAAACACATTTAGCCTCAGAGGGCTTTACAATCTGTACAGGGAGTGACACCCTCTGTCCTTAGACCCTCGGTTCCAGTGAGGAAAAACTATATTTTATATTACTATATATAAACTATATTCTATATTACTATATATAATTTATATTCTATGTTACTATATATAATCTATATTCTGGATTACTATATATAAACTATATTCTATATTACTATATATAAACTATATTCTATATTACTATATATAATTTATATTCTATGTTACTATATATAATCTATATTCTGGATTACTATATATAAACTATATTCTATATTACTATATATAAACTATATTCTGTATTACTATATATAATTTATATTCTATGTTACTATATATAATCTATATTCTGGATTACTATATATAAACTATATTCTATATTACTATATATAAACTATATTCTGTATTACTATATATAATTTATATTCTATGTTACTATATATAATCTATATTCTGGATTACTATATATAAACTATATTCTATATTACTATATATAAACTATATTCTGTATTCATATTCTCATCAACAGGTAATCTGAATGTCTCTGGGAAATTGTGATGAGCAATTTTCACTTTTATCTCACCTGTTATAGAGCTACATTATCAATGAACGTGATCATTAGATGTATGTAGCCCTCACCTGCACCTAACACCTAACCTAAAACATCATGAGACACGTGTTCCTGTCACATCCTCCACCTTTAGGTCAGCATTCTCCACTTATTCTTCACAGCTGCCTTCATTTTCATCATGTTACTGAATCAGTACGACCCCAGAGAGGGTCCTGTTTTCTGTCTCCCTCCCCTTGGTGACATCAAAGAGCCTTCCTGGTAACCAGGTTTCTGTCTTACAGGCTGTGGGTCTGGGTCTGGACTATGTGAAACTGGGAGGTCTGAGCGGTGCTGAGAGGATGACTAAATACAACCGGCTGATTTCTATAGAAGAAGAACTGGCCCAACAGGGAATCCTGGGTAGGCTTTTTTTTATACTCGTCCCTTATCTTTTTTTTCTCTCTCTCGACGGACGGACGGAGAAAAAGGGTCCAGACAAAGAGTCTCTCTCTCTTTGAGAGAGAGAGAGAGATGCGTTCTCTCCCTCTCTCTTTCTCTGTCTGATGTGAATGTGAAAGGAAACTGTGTGTGTGGAATCATACAAATGTGTATTTGTGTGCGTTAGTGGGGGAATGAAGACTCCTCCCTTGGATCTGTTAATTGGCTGCAAAATTACACACAGGGACAAATACTCTCCCATTAATGAATTCCAAAAAGCAGACAGGGACACTGAGGGGCTAAGGAGAGAGGAGTATGTGTCTGAATGTCATCAATTCCTATCATAGAAACTTAATTGTACATGTTTATTAGCATTTCATGTTTGTGTTGATGTGAGATGCAGAAGCCCAGAGTTGGCTGGTGTGGACTGAAAGGCTCTGTGTGCTTCGGCTGTAGCAGCAGCATCATTTCAGTCCAGTTATTTGCGGCATCGGTGGACCAGCTTTTGTCTTTTCACTTTACTTCATTATTTTGTCTCATTCACAGTCTCCAAGGAGAAGCAGCCACCTCCACTGTTTACTGAAAAACCACCGGTGCAGTCCACCACTGCAGAGAGTCCTCTGTCTGACACGGCTGGCTCACAGCTCGCTGCTTCTGCCTTGACCAAGAAAATATGACAAGCGTTTAAATGTGTGTCAGTGCTCCCACATTAGGTTTGACTTTCAGAATTCACTTCTGCTGTTCTCACTTACTCAGGTCGGGATTTTACCAGCTGCATTAAACTGATGTTACCATTGTATTTTGATCTAGACTGTGGTAAACTGTTAATAAAAACAATGAAGAGAGAGGCTGAGTGGGTAAACATGACCTTCAGTCAAACTGTTTCTAAAACCTTCTAAATAGTCGAGAATGCACCCAGCTGACAGCTAGTCCAGTACCACTGGGCCATTTCAGTACATCATATGCACACAAATGACACAGACAGTACCCGGTGTTCAAAATGAACATTAAACTGCTTTATACCATGAAGCCTAAAACAATGGTTCTGCTCTGTAACAGACCAGCATAGACCAGAGGAGAGCGAAAACTGAGGGAGAGTAAAAAATCAGTAAAATCAGTCTGACAAAAACCTGAATACAGAGAGTCTAAGAAAAGCCAGACACCTGCACAGACAGAAAGCAAAGAAAGAACAGGAGGAGTCAGAGCATTACAATAAGTTTCTATTCAAATGAAACATTTTGACTTGAAGTGGAAACTTTATTTTACTGATCTGCTACTACCCCTCCAGGAATTCACATTATTGTCACAGCCACTCACCACACACTGCTCAGCCTCATACCGCAGGAGGTGTCCACCTTATCTTGTTAACATTTAATTTGCTTAGTAATGTGTGGGCCAACATCAAAAAGTCTGAAACAGCATCCAGATCAGTAATTCCCAACATGTTTCACTCACCAGCGCTAAAAAGTATCTACTGAGGACCTTCTCACAGTTTAATATCAACTGAAGAAAAAAAATCAATGAGTGAAAAGTGAAGTGAAATTATTTTAATATTCACTGCTCTGAAAGGCAGGTTCACCTATCACACTCATTCATACTGACTTTAATATGACCACTGTGAAACTCAAACAATATATTCAGCAATTCTTTGTGTTTGTTTGCCCATCACAGCTCTGTGCTTTAAGAGAAATGGATAATAAAAGCCTGTAAGAAGCTGTGGGTGGATACATGCTACACACACAGGGCCAACAAAGCCTGCCTTCTGTCTGTTGGGGATGTGTGAGGTAAAGGCCCCTTCATAACTGGTCAGCACTCTCACTGACCTCTGTCATGGCTCCTCAGTTCCTGAAGGAAAGGATGCTGTTGGTGTGTAAAGCCAGGAGAGCATCCGCTCAACCTGCAGTACAGAGAAGAGACTGCTTGTGTACAGTGAGAAATGAAGGAGCTTTACAAGTGCTTTGTACAGCAGCCACATACAGCTGCATCAATGGGCGTGTCAAGTGAATTATCCCTTATTCACAGCTCTTTTCCATGACATGATGCTACAGTAGTCCTCTTGAACTTTTTAAGGGCGAAAAGGACAATTTAGATTGAAGGTGTCCAGACAACACAAAACTCAGCAGTATACATCTGTCTTCTCTTTTCGGTCAGTTTCACTTAGATTATTGCTCCATAATACAATTCAGAAATTCCATGTGTACTCCAAGCAAATAAATGGCAAACAATGAAATCTTCAACTGCTAATTCTTGCAGTTTTCATTTTGTTTGGTTTGCCAGGTTGCTGGCAGCTTATGCTCAGTGTTGCTGTAAATGTCGGCGAGTGAAGGCACCCTCTAATCAATGAAACGTGCAGAAGCAAACTGAGGCTGGACACACGGCAGCGTCTCAACTGAGGCTCCCTGGCAGGCAATTACTGTGTTTGGGAAAATAAATGAAATGACCAACAAAATAGGTCAAATTAAGTGTTTCCCAGACACACTAAAAGGACCTCCCTAATTGCTGGTCCCTGAAGGTACAAAAATACAAAAACAACAAAACGTTATATTGTATTGGCTGATGACGAGGGGAAAGACGGAAGAGCTGAGAATGGGCTATGGTGGAGGACAACAGGCAGTGGGAAGAAAAGGACACAGCATGGTTTGTGTAATTACATGTTTTGCCTCGATCAACAGTGTGTGTACCGTCTGTCAATCAACATAGGCCAGTCCAGTGGCTGGAGCAGATGGAGGAAGGAGTCATTGACTTTATTTCTGCTGTGGGAAGGAGGACGGAGACAACAGATTCAAAGGACACTCCTCTGAATCAAAGACTATATTGTATGTTGGTATACTATTGAGTTGTACCAGGGAAGCATCAACTAGAAGGATCTTATTAGACATGGAGGATATGAGGCAAAGACATAAATCAATACAAAGGCCTTCTCCTCTTTTTTCATTTCACTCCTGCTCTCAAGCAGTTCGACCGCTCACTCATCCTCCAAGATGTTGACCAAGATAAGTCATTCATCCTCTTTGACCTTTTGTCATGAGAAAATGGAGGAAAAGCCAAATATTCTCTCTGCACATCTTTCAGTTCATCAAATCTCCTCACAGACTTTTTCCTGTTTCTACAAGCTCCACTGTGGTGACTAAATAAAATTAGAGTGCAACTTCCTTTGCCACATTTGGTTCAGTGGAGTGAGGAATGAATGAACGTGTGGATGGTGGAGTGGAGTCTTTGAAGGCTGCTGCTGAATCTGCACTGAGAAGAGACTTTAGAACCACAATGACATTTCCTCCACAGTGTTAGGGGGGACTGGGAGCTGGAAATTGCACCTTAGTGCTAAACGAAGCCTAAGCTTTAATTAACGGCAGCACACAATGGGTGATGGACATCACCCACAGTTCACAGCTCTCATGTTTCATCCCTCACTCAAGGAAGTGTCTGGGCAGGTGTCGAGGGAAAACAAAACAAAACACAAGCAGCCCACCATTGTGGTTAAATCACCATTGCAGTCATTGTGATTTTCAAAGGGCACAGGCTGATCCTCTGCTCCGTATCTGACTAACACCCTCCTCTGACTGAGGATGAAGGGAAAAGACACTTTAACACTGTTACTAAACAGCCAGGGCTGAAGTGTTTTGCATTCCTGGACGCATGGAAAACTCAGTGGCTTTCAGTCTTGTTGTACACTGATGTGGTCTGTTTCATTTACTCAGAATTAAACACAAATACAGGAGTTTCTTACACAAAGCTCACACATGGGGAGACCAGAATGCAGTGCAGCGCTATTAAATATGTTTGCTACATTTTGAGCAAACTCATTTTAACAAATTCAGATACAAAAAATATAAAACCGGAGTTTATTAGACACGTCTTTAGAGATTTAGAGGTGCCAGTTCTCCTCCTGGGCATTGCCAAGGTGCCCTTGAGCAAGGTACCAAACCCCTCACTGCTCCCTGTGTGGCTGCCCATCACTCTCCACATTTGCATGTCAATGAGGCCTTTGTGTGTGTGTGTGTGTGTGTGTGTGTGTGTGTGGTTGTATTTGGGGTAAAAAAAAAAAACTGATTGAAAAAAGAATTTCCCTTCGAGGGATCAAGTATCTAATCTATCCTATACTAATTCCAACCATGTCTCCTAGAAATTATGACTGCATGTGTGATACACCCTAATGGTAAAGCACAGTCACTTTTTGTTTTTTAAATAGGTTGGTACGAGTCTATAATGTATGTTGTATTAACTAACTTAATGTGAAATGTAATTTCAACACTTTGTTGTGAAGAACAATCTTACTGGGGGGGAAAGAAAAAAAAAAGAAAAGAAAGCGGAACCAAGGTGCAGGTAGAGTTTCACCGGGGGTCCTAAGGTGAGCGACTCCTCCCTCTTCCCTCAGACAAACTTTGTGAGGAAAAGATGGTGGTTTGCGCTTCGACTCACTGTTATTATAATTTTGTTTTTCAGAGAGCCGAAAGCAGCGAACCCCAGGCAAATTCTTTTTGTTACCTCATTTCACAAATTTGAAACTCGTAACACATGCTAGTTAGCTTTGCCAAATGCATTCTGAGGGGAATGTGACTGCTGCCTGGATTTTGTTTCCACTAGTCACAACAGGGCTCAGCTCTGTTTTCTGAGCTCTGCTAAGGCAAATTAAATCTCTGTGGTCACAGTCAGGTCAAGTACAAGACACGAGACTACAAGAGTAGTATTTTCAGTATTTAACCAAGACTGCCATATTCTGATTCTTAACCAAAGGTTTTTAGCTGCCTGCCTAAACTGAACCATTAAAACATGAAGTGGATACTGGAGGAAAACAAATGAAATATATTCAATATTTGACAGATACATGTCAATAAAAATGTTCCTTTATTATGCTGATCAAATTGTAATATGGGCTGTGTTCTGTTTCCAATCTAGTATATAAAAAATCATTTCTTGGAGACTGTTGAAAAATCCATCAGGACCGGAGCCAACAACAATATGAGGTTTTACAGAGACCAGTTTTAGCCAAGCTTTTAGCAAAACGATGACTTCACATCTCACACATTAGGTCCTGAACCAACATTACATACTGTGACATGGCAAAGTTTGCAGTGACATTTTAGTGTTATACACTGATCATTGAGATGGTGGATAAAATCAATGTTGCTGTGAAACTTTCCAGAGTTGCAAAATCTTTCTTCAGTGTTACAAAGCTCTCTTCAGTGTTTCGGTGCCCAAAATCCTGAAAACTAATGAGTCTATTTTCAAAGTGGCCTTCATGAATCAAAGTGCAGTCTGTGCAGTGCGTGTGTGTGTTTTAAAGCAGGTCGGTTCTTGGTCTAAATTCCAGCTGAAAAGCATCTAACAGTGTATGTCCTTTCTTGATTTGTCCTTTCTAAAGCAGAATAACTCACTCACACTGCAGCATGGATGCAGACAGAAGGCTGGCCTACATAAAATGGTGGAGGGGGTAGACTGAGTGAGGGAAACAGCGGAAACAAAGTCTGCAGTAATTCCTCAATGGGAGACTTAGTTTCATGTTAACAGCGGCCTGGACTGAACAATTCAGTGTGTGTGTGTAAAAGTCTCTCTTTTAATTTGGTTTTGATATTTGAAATTTTACCTGAAGCTAACTGATACAACGTCACTTGCATTGTTTTACAGGTATTCTGCTCTAAATCAAATTCAAATCAAATTTTATTTGTATAGCCCAAAGTCACAACACACATTCAGCCTCAGAGGGCTTTACAATCTGTACAGGGAGTGACACCCTCTGTCCTTAGACCCTCGGTTCCAGTGACACAAAAACCCTTTAACAGGGAAAAAATGTGGAAGAAACCTCAGGAAGAGCCACAGAGGAGGGATCCCTCTGCCAGGACGGACAGACGTGCAATGGATGTCACATGTACAGAACAATCAACACAAACATGTCGTACAATTACAATGAATTACAATAAATGGTAAGGTGATTGCAGTAGCAGTGGAACCTGTGATAGAGATAGAGAGACACAGATGCACAGCAGCAGTAAATCATTAACTAACTATAAAATGTAATGGAGATATGGTAACAATAATGACAGTAATAATATATAAAAGCATTGTGTATACACACAGTGACTCCACAATGACTGTGATTCATCATGTGATTTTCCATTGGCTACATCCTGTCTACATGGATGTAAAGTGATGTCAGTGCCGAGCTCAGCCTGGTGGCACCGTTCACACTGCCGGGGACAAGACGGGAGGGAGACCTGCACAAAGAGATCAGCACTCACTGAAACAATTTACTCAGTACAGCAGGTTAGCATGCTGATGCTGTGACTGTGCCAATGAGGCCATAATGAAATGGTGTGATGGTGTTACAGTAACTTAAAGCACACATGTGCAGGTTAACAAAGCCAGGAAGACACACAGAAAGTGGCAAAATGTCACACACACACACACACACACACCTTTTGCACAAAGAAGGAGAATCCATGATGATTGAATCAAAACACAGTTGGACTAAACAGACAGCTCGTCAGCAGTATTCATTCAACATTTTGTCACGTCTCTGTTCAGCTTGTAGAAGCAATCCAGCTCACAGAAGGTGTAAAGTGAAGGAGAACAAACTTACCGTTTTTGTGCTGGGACTCCAGCGCACCCCGCCGTCTCAGCAGGATCCTCTGCAGCTCCTCATCGTGGTTTGTTGACGGAGACACTGCCTTTGTCTGAGGGGTGGTTCTACTGAAATTCTCCTGCAGAGATGAAGCAAACACACACACAGTGTTCAAGGAACAACAGAGAGTAAGAGTAACGACCACATCATGCTATTACTGCTACATGAATGCATAGTTAACACTACCTGTAACAGTACCAGAACAAATATCTACAATATATATACATTTAGTAGTAGTATTATCTTGTATAACTAGTATGTAAATATTGACTTAACTCTTTAAATGATACAGCAGTACTTTCTATCCTCTAAAATATTACTCCTCTACTTTAAAAACCTTTGTTGAATTTTATTATATATCCACATTACATTCTGGTGTGAGCACATCCATGTACAGTGTAGAAAAAAAGCCTGTTCTGTGTGTAAACACGCTGACAGTACAACAAGTAAACTATGGCTTCTAACTTGCTTGGACACTTGATTGTTTTAAAGTCCCATTACCATGATTCCTTTAAGTTCCTTTAAGGCAGAATTAGAGGGCAGCTTCTCCATCTGCTAAAAGGAAAATAGGAGGAAAAAGATAGGTTTGGTAAATAAATAGCAGTCTGACACATTATACTTATTTTTCCTCATTCAGCACTTAGAGGCTAAACTGCACCTCTTACCACAGGGACGACACACTGAAGGCAAGCACGAGGACATATGCTTTCTAGAAGAAGTAAATGTGTAAACACACAATCATTTTGAGTCACATCAATTTTCCCATCCTCATTACGAATAATTACCTCGTAGAGGTAGGTCCTAATGCTACCTAATTTGTCCGAGTTGTTGTGGTGAAGGAACACACAGACTAAAAGATGTCTTGGCCATATGTCATGTTTTAACAAAACAAGCAGCTCTAGATAATCCCACACTGACGGATCAGGGAGCACTCAACAATACACACTCAACAATGTACAAAAAACTAATTTAGGCTTGAGAACAGTGGACCTGTGCAGCCAGCAGCAATTTGGTGATTTTAACAGAGATGACAACACATTTTCTGTCACCATCACGGCGCAAATCACACACATGCACTTCCTTTAATGACTCTTTTCTGTCTTCAGTCTTTAGTATTCACTGTCACAGACATCTCTACAGTTTGGACTGGACTTGATGCACTTTGCTTTATGTTTCAATGAACTAATTCTTCTGTTTAGTTTCGTCTAACCAAACAGTGAATGTCATTCACATCACTGCCTGTGTTCCAGGACATTTATCAACTAACATAAAGGCCTGTAGTTTCACAGTGGTATGTGTGGGTGGAAAGGTGGAAAGCAGTGGCATGTGCCAAACATGAGTTGTCCCTTTATCAGTCATCACAGATACTGATATCATGATCCTCAAAAATCCTTTCTGTTCATCACTAGATCAGTCAGCCTAATATTCACCTCAAGTTGCTGGCAGAAATCTCACTCCATCAGTCTTAGTATCTCATTTCCCTGAGTGGATTATTAAAGCAATTTATGTCATGTGTGCATGAATTCATGAAGCTAAATCTGAAATTAGTTATTGATTTTCCTAAATACATATCCATGAAGGCAGTAGGAGATATATTGCTGAACTGCATGAAAAAATGAAAGCAGCGTGCAGGAGGAAAACTCTCAGTTTTAAAACAAATAACTAGTTCAGGATATTTTCAGGCTCTGCAGTGACAGAGATCTATAGAACATATGCAGTCTAATTTCTAATGTCATCGTATATTATTTCATATCATATTTTTATGATATTTCTTTATATTGACATGTCATCTACCTTGTGACTCTAGGTTGTGACACATGTCTGATTGTATCTACTAACATGGATGTGTATGGCTGTTACATTTTATATTTTATTAAGAGTTCAAATATTATCAAATGTAATGTTAAATCTGTACTGCTCTATTTGAATTCATAGTTCACAATTCACACAGCCCAACAGACAGTGCCCTGTACTCCAGCAGGGGGCGTCCTGAAATGTACGGGCACTGGGATCTGTTGCATGCATATTGTTGTGTTTGCTTACACAGAATGGAAAAAACGATCTGTGCCGAATGTTAATAAGAAGAAGTATTTTAGATTTAACATCATCGGGGAAAAAACGTGAATGAAGGTAAAGCTGTCTGCTGACTTTGTAAACTGCATTAGCCTTACAGTATATATTAGCTTGTCATCTAAGGTGACAACCATGGTGGAGAACAGATATTCATGACACCCCCATGTGCTCACACTGCAGGGTCATTGTTCATTATTGACAGTTTACTGCCGTGAATCGACTGTCTTAAAGCTTTCATGAGGTGGCTGTAAAAGTAAAAACAGCAGGTCACAGATGTGTTCACGGTAATACACATTTAAGTTACCTGTCTTCTGGTGCTATTAGGGGACTGTCTGACAGGTCGGAGTTGAACACCTTTTTTGATCCTTTGCATCATTTCCTCCACTGCCTGCTGCTTGATGTCCACTTCTGGAAGCGTCACACACAAAACACGAGAGAGATTGAGAGAAAAGATTTTATCATCAATTTTGTTGTCTTTTTCAGCAGACTTGTCATATTTCATTTCTTCATTGATACTTAATGGGAGTGTTCTTAGGAAACAATGCCAAGAAGTGAAATGAGTTGAAATAATTTAGCACTGTGTAATTCACAGGCCTCGTTAGCCCTGCCCTGCCCGTTAGCCTCTACTCAGACCTTCTCTCTCTCTCTCTTACCATCTCTAAACATACATGTCTCATTAATGCATGTTACTAACTAACTACATATATTATTTCTGTCAGAGCTGTTACCATATCCGCTTTTCCTCTCTAATCATGCCATAAATATTGACTGAGCAGGTTGGACTTGGCTCTAGTCATTGAACAGTGCACCTGTAGAGTTCGGAGCCTTTGTAGTGTGTGAGGTTACCAAAATTATTCTGGAATGAATTTGGACTCTGTAAAAACACAAACACTGTTCAGCAATTTTTCATCCAAAAGTTGTGTGAGGATAAGAGAGTTTCTCAACTTCACAAAAGATGGGAACAAAAAATCTAATTCTGCAATAATGCAGCCCATTGGCAAAGAAATGTGAATATTTAATTTTCTACCATAGAACATTCAATGGCATACACAATGGAACCATTGTCAGTAAGATGTCTTTAAAATGTCACACAAAAAACTATTTTGTGTTAAAGTGATAGTAAAATATTTTCCTCCAAAGTGCTCAGAAAGAGACTATTATTCAGGTGTCAGAGTCGAAGATCCTTGGCTGGCACCCATTCAGGCCTGTATATAATTCCAACAAATACTGTGTGCGTAGTGCCCAATTCAGGCCTCATATATTCAAAAACTATTTAACAAAATGAGGACGCAGTATAGCCTGTTCAGTCAACCTGAACGTTCTACCTGCTCCGACAAGTCAAGGCTTCCCTTTTGTTTGCACAAATTGAAGAATTTAACATGTTGACCTAATAGGCCAATGATGGAGATCTGAGTTTGAATTTCTCATGAACCACTTGCTACAACATTTGTCCTTCTACACAAAAGTGACTTTGATTTGCAAAGGAAAAGGCGAAAAGGATCAAATCTGAAAGGCAAAAATAGAATTCAAGACCAGTTCTACTCCACTGACGTGCATGAGAAATTGCAGCTGAGAGGAGGATAAATTACCAAATGAACATACATCACACAGAGAAAGAAAAGATTGTGAATGTGAATGTTTGAGTGCTGCGAGTTACAGAATATGGACATCTCATACTGTACCTGTCATCGCATGAAAAAGATCCTTTACCGGAACACAACGAAATTGCTAACACTTATAATACATAAACCACAAACCCCACTGTAGCCTGAGACCTTGTTGGTATTTCTGTGTTTTTTGTGCTGTTGTAGATACAGCCAACTACAATAATATACACCTGCATCACATTTCACTATATGTTACAAAAAATAGTGGACGCCTGCTGGTCAATCCAAGTGGACATGAATTCATAAACATGCAGAGAATATAAAGCACATGTTGAGGATGTCTGGTGTGTACCTGGTGTCTTGGCTGAGTCCTGGACCACCAGTGGGATGTCAGAACTGGAGGCTTTTCTCTTTTGGATCAATGCCAACAGTGAACTACAAGTGAAGACACAAAAGATCAGCCGTTATTATTATTATTATTATTAGCCGTTGTTATTCACGCAGCTGCTTTCTTCACAATCATAATACATACATAAACATGCACATCAACATGTCATCACTACAAACCTTTTTCTCACATTAATATTATAGCAAGAAATAAGGAAGTAATAGCAAACAGACAGGATGATTCAATGTGGTGAGATGACCAAACACAGCTGAACTCCTGTGGCCACACCACCTGAGCAGCACTTGACCGCCGTTTAGAGAATCTGTGTCTCTATGTATTGAGTGTGGCATGTGGTTCTCAGCAAAAATAGTGAAAATAATGTGTTGACAGTCATCTCTACATTATACCTTTCACTGTGGTTTCAATGTCTACATCTAGACAATGTCCCATGTTTTTTAACTCAACACTTTGTACTGTACATCTGTTTCAGATTAAAAGTCCTCTAGCGTTTCTACGCACAAAATCCACTCATTTGTTAACTTTCTGCGTGGACAATAGATGTGTTGAAATATACCAGTACTGATGGCAATCATGATATCTAAAAATACGCTATTATTTTAAAAAGAGGAATGTCAGTTCTAAGAGATTTTCATCTCATTTTAATGTGCCTTCATTGTTTCCTCCTGCTGCAAATAAGAATTTATAAGATTAGAGCTGCTGCAGAAAGCCGAGGTGAATAAATGAATAAATGAGTGGAGAAGTAAAACAGATGCAGATGCTTCCACACAGGTGTACTGCATGTTACAATTAAGCAATTAACATCCCATCATGGTCTGTGGCATGTAGAAAAATGCTGACAGGACCAGTTGATTCTGATTTTGTATCAAGATGATGAGAAGAACAGACCAACAAATGAGTTTAAAGCTGTCACCTGGCTAACAGTGACTAAATCTGCATGCAGATCTGTGGGAAAGAGTAAAAAAAAATGATTACAAAGACAATGATACAGTATGGTTTGGAAGAACTGTGTTCATCCCTCCAGTAAAACTTGCAGAAACTACAGAAACTTGTAGAATCAATGCCAAAGTGGCATTGACAGCATGGAAACTGTTCTGGTGGCATGTGGTGGCCCAACACCTTTTCCTTTAATATGCTCCTCATCTGCATACAGAGTGTGTGTGTGTGTGTGTGTATGTGCACGCGCGCGTGTGTGTGTCTTCAGGTGTCGGTTTGCTGCTCACTGCAGACAGAACCAGCACGTCTATCATGTAAGAAGTAATGACAAAATGATTTTGGACACGGTCACTGATCTACACACTGATGATGTACAGAGTGTATTGTGAGTGATCAAACCTGAGTGGGTTGGAGGCCAGAGGAGCTGAAGGAGGTGGAGGTGGTGGGGGAGGTGGAGGTGCTGGAGTTGGGGGTGGGTTGGTAGCTGCCTGCAGCTTCTTCTGGAGCTCCTCAACTGACGAAAGAAACACATGAAGTTACAGTACACATACATGCAAACACACACACAGGCAAACACTGTGCCGCTGTGGCTCACGAGGTAGAGCACTAACCAGATGATCAGTGGTTCAATCCCCAGCTCTGATGCAACATACTAAAGTTTGCTCCAACATGTATGAATGGTTAGCTCCTCAGACTGATGAGCAGTTGGCACCTTGCATGGCAGCCGATGCCATCAGTGTGTGAATGTGTGTGAATGGGTGAATGAGATACGTACAGTAAAGAGCTTTGAGTGGTCGGAAGACTAGAAAGGTGTTTTATAAGTACAGTCCATTTATCATTACACACACGCATACAGAAGAATAGTGGTGTAATGATGTTCCACATGGACAAAGGATATGAGGTCACGGTCACCTGGGCCTGTCAGCATTGTTGTAGCCTGCACATACAGTGCTTCCTTTACAGTGTTGATTGTGAGCTTCCCTCTATACAGCACAGTGTATCCTGTCTTAACCTTTTCAAATATGTCTTCACCTGTGAACCGCAGATCCTTGACCTCCACTTCAGTCTTGGAGCATTTGTCGCTGTACTCCCTCCTCTCCTCCTCCACAAGTTCCAGTTTACGCCTCAATGCTGTCAGTGCCCTCTGAGTCTCACAGCTCCTCAGCCTGTCCTCCATCTGCTTTATCTGAGAATGTTTGAACCACAACATACACTCACTGTTACAGCATGCTGTATGGCTGTTTATGGCTGGACAGTACTGAGCATCAACTAGTTTATTGCCTACACATCCACTCAGCACAACAACATACAAGAATCTACTTGAGCTCTATTCTGTTGTTTCATATATACAGTACACATCAGAATCAAATATATTTTAAAAGATCATAAAACTTGTAACACGATGTAAAATATTAGTTATCATATTTGACTTTTTTCGCTGAAAAGGACAAAATGTAAAAATGTTGTCACACAGAACCACGGATGAAGGAAATGCTTCTATTCTACTCCAGCTCTGCAGTGTTGTGTTGGCTGTGGCAGCAGCAGCTCCTGTGGTGATGATTTCTGATAAGTACTTTGGGTCCGTGCCAGATGACATTCAGTCGTCCACCCCCCATTCCCAGTTCCTTAACCAGTGTTGTTCCTCAAATGAAGGGTATGGCTCACCTCCACCCCGACACCAGGAGAGATCAGTGATCCCACTCAGCTATAATTGTTTGCCATGAGTGCCAGAGGAGGTGGGAGGGAGCTGGTGGCTACATTGCAGGTTTAAATTATCAGTCTGGCAGGTCATGGTCTCTAAGTTTGAGTGTCATGACGTGGGCATTCCCCTCCAATGTAATTAAGCAGATAAATAATTGTTGTTATAATGCATATAACTTAGAGGCAGTCCAGGTGTAAAGCAGAGTGATGGGTTACATATGTTTGAACTATTTTTGTGTTTCTAATGAGTGCAGCAGGAAGGAACAACTGAAGTTATAGTTACAGTTTATAGTTAGTTAATGAATTGCTGCTGCTGTGCATCTGTGCCTCTCTATCTCTCTCCATCTGCCCCTCTCTGTCTTTAATCGGTCATGGTGGATGACTGTCTACCAATGAGTTTGGGTCTGTTCAAGGTTTCTGCCTGTTTTTCCTCGCCACCGTCACCAAGTGCTTGCTCATGGTGGAACTGTTATAAAGAGTACGATGGAAACCTGCTCTGTATGAAAAGTGTCATGAGATAACTGAAGTTATGATGCTATATAAATAAAAAAAAAAAAAAAAGAAAAAGATTCTGGTTTACTGGTGACATAATTGGTGTTATGACAGGTTACATATGTAATCATCAAGAAGTGTGTGGCACAAACATTGTTGTGAGTAGTTTCCTCTGACTGGTGTGTTTTCTTAACCTTGCCAGGCAGCTGGACTTGCATGATCAAAAGCTGACACGGGAATCCATCTTGCTAGGCTTCAAGCTATGTGTTTGTGTCTGAACACGGTGGTGGTGGACCAATCAGCTATAGTTAACACTTGATGTGTTACAATGTGTGTAAGAAAAAAACAACAATGGCTGCTGCTAAAAAGGTTAGCATAGATGCTGCTAGCATCAGTTATACTGTAGACATGGCACAAGTCTTTTCTGGTAGACCTAAAGATGATAAATGGACTGTACTTATACATCTCCTTTCTAGTCTTCCAACCACTCAAAGCTCTTTTACAGACATATCTCATTCACCCATTCATACACATTCACACACTGATGGCACAGCCTTCGGGAGCAATTTGGGGTTCAGCAGCTTGCCCAAGGACACTTTTTAAAAAAATTATTATTATTTTTTGGGGTGTTTTTTGCTTTATGGGATAGACAGCTGAAGAGTGACAAGAAATGTGCACAGGTCAGGATTCAAACCTGGGCCCCTGCGGCGAGACTTTGCATATGGGGCGGCTGCTCTACTGACTGAGTATAACACCACCCCTCTCATATGACTTATTGATCAGTTTTGTATCAGTATTGATCAGTTTGAAGTTCAGGCAAGTTCGTACCCAACTCTCCACCCCAACAGCCACCGCCCACCTGCCTGTCTGTGTGTGGTTCTGACTGTGTGCATGAAGCGCTTACACAGACCTGGTTCTGGTGCTCCAGCCTCTGTGTCTCCAGATCCTGGGTCAACCCCCTGACCTGGCTGAGGGCTTCCTGCAGAGCTTCACTGGGTGAGGAGGTCTGCACCAAGATCTGACTCTGTCTCTTCAGCTGCTTTTGCTCGACCAGCATCTAAAGTAAGGACAGCAGGGAAAATGAAACCCCCCGTAAGAAAGCAAGGTGGGGCACATTGCAAGGGAAAAAAGAACCCAATGAAAGTTATCAAACAATGAAGAAAAGAGGAGTGGAGGACTACTTCAAAAAACTCACCACTCTGGCAAAGTTCTCTGCCTCTGTTCTCAGGTCCCTCTCCAGGTTCAAGGTGTCCTGTAAAGCTTCAAATTCCTCCACTGCAAACTGAGAAACTGGACAAAGATTTCTACCCTGGCTCATTTGTGCAACATGAAGTCTACAGTAACAATCAGTGTAGTTACCATGAGCTAATAAGGCCATGCTCATGATTAGTATCCAGTTTATGCTAGATATAGTGACATTTTTTCTATAGACAAAGACCACATGAACTGTATGCAAACCCCTTCATACCTCTGTTATACTTCCTGAGGAGCTTCTTTTGCTTCACTGTCTCAGCAATTAAAACAGTATTATCATGTTTCTCTTTCAGCAGCTGCAAATGTAAATGTAAAGGGTTAGAGCTTCTGAGCACAGTTTGTGTTTTGCATTGTAGCTATCACTGTCACTGCCAGAATGGAGATGCTTTTTTTTACATTGAGCAAGATTTTTTGAATGTAGGTTTCCTGCCTTCTGCACAGCCATTGGTTCTTTATTTATTCATTCTACAACATTGTTAATTAATAATGTATAATAGTGTGTATTGCATTGACATTCCATGGCATGATGGATTCATTTCCATATGATGCTGAAATCAACAGCTGTCTGCAGGGGAGTAAGACACAGGTTTGCCATGTCAGATGGCAGGCACTAATGCATGCATGGCTTGTAGTAAATGCTCATTTATTTCAAATATTTTGATTATTAAAAGTTAATATTAATGATACACTGCATCCGAAGCATACCTCCTTTTCTTTTTTTAAGCAGATCAAAACATCACACTTATATAATCTGTGTGAATTAGATGTCTTTGTCAATTATCAGCAGAAGAACTAGTCTTTATATGTGTAGGAGTGAGCAAGAGAACAAATAGACAAGAACAAGGACACTTGTGTTGGGCCACCCTGGTTTGATGTATGTAAATATATTTATATAAATATTTAAATTATGTTTATATAAGTTCTTTCTGTCTAAGTTTAGATTACTCTGTATCTGGAAAAGTTTCTAAACAGGTCAAACAAGGACAGAAATGATGCAGGTGATATTTATGTGTACTAAGACATGATATATTATTTTCTGTATAAAGTGATTTTATTACTATAGGTATACGTTGTGTGATATCCATTCATTTCTGGGTGTGACTGCTAACACACAAAGCATTTAAGGAGTGTCTGGCTACTTAGTATTTCGGCACAGGGGTTGTTATTTGATACATTTACCCAAAAAATAAACCTAATCACGAAAACTTGCAAATGTCAATGTGCAAACAAGCACATTGTTACTGTTACTGTTTTAATTATTATCTCTTCGTATTCAGCCATTTGGTATCCTTAGTACTGATTTTCATTAGGGATGGGAATCGAAAACCAATTCTTGTTGAGAACCAGTTCCCAGTGTATAACGATTCCCTTATCGATTATTATCAACTCCAGTGCAGCCAGCAGCCAACTGTAAACACGGCGCCCAAGCGGTACAAAAGCTTGAGAGTTTAGTTACACTTCACGAGAAAAGACGACAACAGGGCAACTTGCAATACTTGCAATATATTCTATATTGTTATTTCATCAAATGGAAAAAACACTACCAACATGCAGAAACATTTGCGCACACAGCATGTGATAACTATTACTGAATGTTGCGTTTTTGATCCGCTCCAGCCTAACGTTACTGAATCTCAGCCCGGCAGCTGCAGCAACAGCAACATTAGCATGCCCTCGGCTAATACTACAAGTAACTAACTAACTAACCAACTAACTAACTAACACTGCCTACCACGTTAGCCTCATCATTTGCCTCATTGTAAAACCTGCTATTAGTAACAGTTAACGTTAACGTGAATGCCTTCTCATGCATTACATTTAGATGACCATGACGAGAGACAGAGTCTGACTGGCTCAGAGCCAGAGGCTGGCAGTACTCACTCCAGTTCACGTCTACCTCTAGCTTCTCCTTTCACCCGAGCAGGGATGAGAAAAAAAAATGCCCCAGGCCAGGATAGATGAATGTCACAGAGCAGTGACTAAGTTTGAGGTAAAAGGCTTGCACCCATTTGCCACAGTAGATGCCCCTGAATATCAGTAAGTGAATGTGTTTAATTGTATGCTCAGTCCGAGAATGTCAAAGTTGCATGTTTTCCTTTAAGTTGACCAGATGTTTCACTCAGTCATTCATTCGCATTGTATATTTTCTAGACAAAGATCCTCAACCCTAAGTACAAAGCCCCAAAAAGGTGCTACGATGCTAATCAACCTGTTTGTTGTCCTTTTTTTTCAAATGAGAACTGATAAGAGAATCGATAAAGAACCAAGCAGAATCGAAAATGGAAATGGAATCGTAAAAATCGTATCAATTCCCATCCCTAATTTTCATTTGAAATGTTTTGGAATTGAGTGACAGTGTCAAGCAAAGCTGGGAAACTTACTTCTTCACTGGTTTCCCTCAGTTGTTCTCTTGCTGCCTCGAGATCAGTGACTGCTTGATTCTTCTCCTTTAGTGTTAACTCCAACTTACATTGTAGTTCTGAAACAAAGAAAATCAAAGCAGTGTTAAACAGGCTCCTCTCTCAAACACATCACATTAAGTGAATTTCATTATAGTAAATCCTCGGTGAAATGAATATGCTGGTACAACAAAGGTTAACGTGGCTGCCCTTAAAGGACCAGTGTGTTGGGTATAATGGAATCTTGCTGTGTAGTTGGTCATTGCAGCTGCCTTGCCTCACTCTCCCGTTTCAAACATGTCTGAAAAACGTGATAAATACAAAAGATCGTTGTGCTTTGGGCTAATGGCAGTTCAACATGGCAGAAGATAAATACTGAGCAAACAACTACATCAGATCTCAAGCTATATCTGTGTTAAGCAAAACATTGAGACAAAGAATCCTTTTCCTACAAATGTGATTAACATTTAGCATTGTGTACACCAGCGTATTGGAGACATCCCTGTTCTGTCTAGTTTTTCTCCCATATGGGGAAACAATCATATTTTATTTAATTATGATTTTATTTTCTCTTTATTTAATTTGGTTCTAAGACGTGCTTGTACATTGTTGTTCAAGTGGCCATTGTTTTAGTAGATTTACATTTAGAAAGGCTCAATTTAAGATTACAAAAATGTAACAATTTTCAGGGAATTATACACGAACAATAGTTATGAATATTAAAGCCCCTTGTTAATACAGACCATTAAATCTGACACACTTGATGTAATGTACTGAGACCAAAATACATGCCATGTGATTAAGTACAAATAAAATATATATAATATTTGTTAATGCAGTGAAAACACAACTCACACACAACTCGTGTTGGGCATTGTTTTGTTTCTATGATTAATAATATATAAAGTACGGTGTAGTCCTGCTCTGTGTGCATGTTACTAACTAAACTTCTTCCCTGGAGTCTCTGTGCTCTCTCGTCCAGCAGGTTCTCATGGATCGTGGCTGCTGCTGTGGTCCTGCATGACGTCCACTACATATATTATTACTGTCATTTTATCATTCATTGTAATTCAAACAAATACATACATACAAATAAAATTTGATTTGATTTGTATGGTAAGTGGCATGTGGTAATTAAAGTAATTAATTAATGTGGTAACTGTGTTGAATTCAGGATTTTTTCCCCAGGAAATGTAACACTTTACTTGTGAGATCTTTGAAATTACACAGAGATTAACGGTGTTAATACAAAGCAGCTCACAGCAGGACCACGCTGAGACGTTTAGGAAGGTACTTAAGGAGGAAAAGGTTGCTGACACCTTCAATGATTTTGGGGGAGAAATGGAATGGTCATTGTTAAGTAGGACAAGTATTGTGATGGATACTATAAGATGTTCATATTGTATAAAAATGCAGATGAAGAGTTGACAATGGCAGGACCTTCTTTGGGCCTCACCTCTGATGTTCTCAGCTCACATTTTAAACAATGTCCTTTGATCAGATTCAGTCGAACCTTTGTTTGGTAAAACTGAAGCATGGAGAGTAAAAGTACCCCATGTGTTCCCTGACAGGAAGTGCTTTGACTAGCTGTCCATTAACATACAATTATGAATTTTCAACATAATAAGCCCACAATCTTTGAGCAAGTCAACTTTTTTCTGTATTCAATCATCTTCTGCATCTGAGTATATCATTTGCAAATGACATGATTATCTCTCCATTTTAATGCCAACAGCCTTGAGCAACATGATGAAAAAAGCATCACGGAGTATGAATCCATTATCACCCAGGGTATAATTACTAGATGACTAAAGGAACTGACCATGACATTTCCCAGGAACAGCTGGAAGAGGAAGGGAGTACTTCACTAGTACTGTACTTCAGATTTTAAGACTCACATATTGTACAAACTTACTAGTTTTTTACACGCGTATGCAATACATGCAGTCATTTCTTGCGCATGATACTACAGATGTCTTTTTCTCAATGGGTACTTTTAGCATATACAACATATACTTTGATTAAAACAATTATCAGCTGACGCTACTGTGATACAGATGATGAAGACTGTACTGCAGCTACTACTTCATCAGTTAAAAATCAAAGAGATCTCAATTCTAAATTAATCTTATTCACTAAAGATCTAAGACCCCAAATCCAAGTAAATGGGTGAAGTAACTAAATCTGTCGTGTGGGTGGTGGTTAGGCAAGTCATGCATCTGTCAGACAGGATGTTGGAGTTTAGAGGCTACGCTGCCTATTATCAATGAGTGGTGACAGGTAGTGATGAAAGTAAGAATTGTGCTGTCAGACTCAGGATGGCACCTTCTAAAAGTGCTGGGGATGAGAAGAATGCTATAAATGTTTGAAGAAAAGTTTTTTTGCTTGGATGTGGATAAAATAACTGTAAATGGTAAATGGACTGTACTTATAAAACACCTTTCTAGTCTTCCGACCACTCAAAGCTCTTTTACACTACATATCTCATTCACCCATTCACCCATTCACACATTCACACACAGGTGCCAACTGCCCATCAGTCTGAGGAGCTAACCATTCAAATGCATGGCCCGGCCTTTGGGAGTAATTTGGGGTAAATATTATTATTTCAGTATCATTTAGACAGAAATATGTGACATACTTCACAAGTGAAACAGTTGCAGGCATACTGTACCTGAGATGGTAGTCTTGCACTGAGGGGACAGACAGACTGTGCTGGCTGCATGTATCTCTTCACTCTCCTCCTCCTCTTCATCATCGAGGTTGATCTCAGTGATGGTCTCTGGACTAAGGTGGGACAGCAGCATCATGCTTTTCCTCTTCAGAGAGCGGTTCTGGCGGTTCAACTACAGTGAGGCACAAAGAGACACAAAAAAGGACAAGCATGTGAACGTTGACGTCTACAGCACAATATGGGACACTAATTCAAAAAGCTACCGGTGACATTTGATCTTTCTAAAAATGAGTGATCTATTTAAATTTATTGTTCACACAATAAATGGTGCTTCTTTTGGTAAGTCATGGTATCACATGGATTAGGATTATTAGGTGGTGAAAATACGTGCACAGGGTGTAGTTCATCTGCTGCTTAGATTTCTGCTTGTCCCTTCAAAATCCCCTGTCGCCTGGACTCCGAGGTTTAGAGCTATCTAAGCATAGTGGCATCTTTTTATTCCATTACGACCACTGAGTCAAACCCCATATCTATCTTTGACAATAATGGAACCTTAGAAGAACTAGAAGAACCGCAGCCTCCCATCTGCTTCCCTACAAAAAGTATTTACTGTATATGTTTAATATACAGTATATAATTAATTACATTTTGTCTTAAACATTTTGAATCTTGAAATTACATGTGAGTGATATTTATGAAAAATACAGCTTACTTCTGTGACATGATTAAAACTGTTCACAACCGTGACAATAACACTTAAGTGTAAATAATTTTGCTTAAGAGGATGAATACACTCACCATACCTCAGAGTGAGATTACATGGTGCACAGAAACAACCCACGAATGCACAACTTATGGCATGTTCAACACATTTTGTCTAACAGATGACATGAATCCAACAAAAAGTGACAGAGCCTGCATCTTACAGCACCTTCATTTTTCAAATCTGCATGGAGTGACACGCGTCCTTTGTATTAAGGTGGTGAAAAATAAGGTAGCAGAGCAACAGACAAGGCAGATGAGATGTTGTTGATTTCCTCTTTTCTTTGGCCCTGCAATCAGTCATAATGGCAGGACGCATGCAAAAGCAATGATAAGGTGTGAAAAAACAGACATCATTAGAGGAGCACAAGCAGACGAAGAAAAGGCAGTGAATATCTCTCTTTTGAGATGTAATCACAGTTTTCTGATGTGACATGTATTTGCATCTTGCATTTCTGTGCATCATGTTTTTCTGTGTGATTATCACTTCTAACACGTATTCTTATGTGGCGTTTTTTCTTTTTGCATATTCTACACGAAGCATACATAAACTGCCACAATGGCCAATCTATTTCTTAAAGTTCAGTCAATAGGATGGTCAAATGTACAAATTAAGTAGACCATTACTAAGTAAAACATGAATGAAGCCTATGGCAGGGAGATGGATGCCAATTATGCATGTTTCTTGGTGTCATCCAGAAGAAGAAAAGTGCCTGGAGAGGAGAAAAAAGACGAGAGATAGAAGAGGCAAGCCATAAAAGAAACATTTATTAATGGCATCCTGGTGGGAGCAGATTGCAGCAATTCCATCTTTTGATGATGCCCTTCAGACGGCATCTTGTTTCTGAAATGCAATCAACAATATATAACATGGAATCACATTCTTCTGATAATAATCTACAATTTGTGAAAGATGTACATGTGAAATTACATACTAAGACAAATCAAGGCTGACATAGCATCAGCTTAGCACTCTCTGGAGGTCACCATTATAAAGTCACGGCCCCATCATCTTACCTGTGATCACAGCTCAACACAAAACATTCTGATTTGACTAGTTGTAAATTGCTAACACCCTCTGGTTGCTTTTTAATTCAAAATGTTGAGGAGTTAAGAAATTGCTCTGAACTTTAGCTGCTTTCAGAGAGGCCTTGGAAATATTTGGTATGCAAAATTACCATCATTCGGTACAAAGAAATTAATAGAGTTCAATCTGTCTGTCCTCCCCTGGAAACACATCCTCATGTATTTTTGGTTTGATTTAAATGTAAATGAGTAATAAACTGATGTTAACACCCTCAGGGTGTAAGAATTGTGACTTTACAATATTCCTGAAATGCTATTGAAAGGTCAACACTGCTGAAAAAGGTAATGTCACTTATTCCAGCCTTATTCCATTCAAAGTACTTATGGATTAATGGTGAACAGATGCGTTGCTTTCAACTGAAATAAGTGAATAGCTGATGTATGGATATATTCTCAGGAATGTCGAATTAAGGACCATCGGTCATTCTGGCCCACACTGAGTGCTTGTACAGCATGCTATATTAGCAAGCAGGAGCAGCTCCAGTTATGGAAACTGTTTTAAAATCAAGGAAGAAGAGGATGAAAGAAGCAGCGAGCAGAAGAGACCAAATACATCAAATGAAGGTTGAAAGAGAGTAGTCACTCAGACTGCCATGAAGCAAGCTTTTAGCCAGTATATTCTTAACAACAAATAGATTAATTCCTGCTGGCATAGCAGTAGTGGGCTAGTTTATTGCTGCCTCTTAGCAGTCTTGTTCAGTGGACATAGCCTGACATTATCTTTTCTGAGGCCAATTCTTGCACTGACTCAGTAGGAAAAGAAATGTGACACAAAATCATCTCCCACATTTCAAGGCAATGACAATTCACCACATTTGATTCTGTGCCACTGTTGGCTTACAATTCACTTTGCACACATTGAAATTTCCAAGCCTGCACATTTACATCCATAGTGTACAATGACAAAGAAAGTACTGCAGCTCAAATGCTGCTAATATTCATTATTAGAATATGCTTTTGGAACAATGGCCACCAAAGCTCATTTGGTCGTAAATACAGTATGTACAAAACAGGTTGGAGATAGATTTACATTTGTTTGATAGCTGGAGTCTCCCATTGGTTTTCTGGATTTATTTATAATGTAAAACATGTTTCAGGGGTGGTGTTTAGCTCAGTTTGTAGAGCAGCTGTCCCATGTGCAAAGGCTCAGTCCTTGCTGCAGAGGTCCAGGGTTTAACTCCAACCTGTGGCTCTTTCCTGCATGTCATTCCCCATCTCTCTCTCTCCCCACATTCCTTTGTCACTCTTCAGCTGTCTCTGTCAAATCAAGCTTGAAAAGGCCAAAAAATAATCTTAAAAAAAAAAAAAAAAATCTTATGCATAACGCAGAAATCTTATCAACATTTCTGGAAATAAACTGTAAACTGTCTGCTCTTTCCTAGAGTCATAAGTTATTGACAAGAGAATTGTAGTGTCTTGCAAAAATATATTTCACACACTGATTCTTTTTTTTTTTTTTTTAAAGATTTTTTTTTTTTGGCCGTTTTATGCCTTTAATGATAGTGCAGCTGAAGATGGACAGGAAACAGGGGGCAGAGAGAGGGGGAGTGACACGCAGTAAACGGGCGTCCGGTGCGGGAGTCAAACCGGAGCCGCTGCAGCGAGGACTGTAGCCTCCATACATGGGGCGGTCGCTTAACCCGCTACGCCACAGGCCGCCCCTCACACACTGATTCTTGAGAGTTGGGAAAAAACACTTGAAAAACCTTCTTTGAAAATGAACATTATATTGATTAGAGTTATATATTCATGTAGATAAATGCTAAACCCCTAAAATAACATTCTATTCCTTTACTCTGATCAAATATAGTATAATATTAATAGTATAATATTAGCATGCTAAGCAGTTATTGGTTGATTTGTCAACTCCGCCATCTTACATGTGAACATGTGTGGTATTGATGCATTCACCACAGCCAGGAGAATGAAAAGGGATCCTCAAGGATGTAGCTGACCATGCTATTGTCCGATATAATGAGGTTTATGAGGACACAATAGGAAAACATTTTTAAATGTTCATGGCACGCATTGTTTTATACATTTATAACCCTTATCTTTGATTTGATATAAATGTTTTTCACAATTGTAGAGATTTTTAAAGTTTTGGGGGCTGGTGAATATTGTGACCTCTTGCTGAGGACAAGAGAAATAACATGGGCCGTCTAACCACTGGTCATACATTTAAACAAGTATCCCCCAAACAAGTAATTATCTATGCTAAAACATAACATCAGTATTCCCAATTCCTTTAGATCTAACTTTGTGAGTATGCCAATCATTATTTATTTCTTTATTTTTGATATAAATAAGACTTGTCTATGTGGGACATGTTTTGTCCTGACTCTCAACAATCAGTGCACTATAATTGTTCCTGTATGATTATATGTGACAATAAAACTGAATCTACAACTGACCTATATAATGACAGGGGATTCTTCAGCAACATGTGAACAGATTCAATTTCATGCTGAATATTGTAATAGTAATAATACTAACAGCATTGTCATTTGTTATTTCTTAGTTTAAAGGCCAAGCTTTTTAACCTTATGTTGAGTGACAGCAGGTTAGTAGCAGGTTATTGGGAGAGAAGATAAAGTTTTTCGAAATCGAAATCTCAGCCAGCCTAATAATATTCATGAAAGTAGTACTGATCAACAACCTGGTCAACATATTCAGATACCTTATGATCATTTGGGACAGTAAAAATCTCTGCTGTCATCTCTGTTGGATGAGGATAAAAAACAACCCAAAGGGAAGAGGAGGACTGAGGGCTGAGAAACTGAAAACTGAAACTGAAAAAAGGCCTGGAAGTCGACCTTCACCATAATTCTCCCTCAGCCTCCCACTGCCCAGAATCTGGTCCAACCAGGTGGACAGTGAGGGCTTTTGTCCAGAAATTGAATGAGAAATGATTACAGTGATAAGCTCAACACCAGTGGGCTGCAAAATCACTATGTGCCAGGCTCCCCCACTCTCAATCACAACTCACATTTTAGCAAGGACTCCAAAAACGTGTGCTCTGAATCAAAAGAATTCAATGCAATTTTAGACACTAAGAACAGGAGGAGGACAGCAGCAGAACTGGAGGACCACAGAGTGCTTTTGATTGCAACATACAGATTGAATGTGTCAAAGTGACGGTTACTGGAATATACTGACCAGAGTCATATTAGAAAGCTGCTTAGAGACTGTAGTATTTATGTAGCTAAATCAACAGATTTTGATTGGATCATTGTTCTAATTTAAAGATACAATTTCTTGAATCTGATCACATTTTTATTGGACTTGAATCCAGGTACTTACTTAGACACTGTCAGTAACAGAAAATAACAGATGGTATGACAGAACTTGTCCAAAAATAAAGTGTACCTTGGAGGCCAGGGCTTCAGCACTTTCCCTACATGTCCTCTCAATCTCCAGGTTCTCTTGGATGGCACTGACCTCTTCAATGACCATCTGAGTAACTAAAAAAAAAAAAAAAAACAAGACAAAAAAAAACATTATCTATATATAGCCTCTACTTGATGACTGAAACACTGTTTTAAGGCCATGTCTGATTTTGGATCTTTTTAACAACATCTAAAAATAGTATATAGATTTTACTTTTTAAAAAAGGGATTTGCAATCTGTACACATACAATCATTACACATAACGGGAAGTAAAAATCCTACATTCAGTAAATAACAGTAAAATTAATACTGTAAAATTAATACAGTGAAATTCAGTAAAAATGGTAAATGGTAATGGTAATCATGTTCAAAAACAGTGCCTGTGCATGTTACAATACTATATATTAAGTTACTTGATTAATGATGAACTTGCATATTATTTCTTCTTTTTTTAAAGCTCATCATATGTATGTTTTTTTTTTTCTTAAGAAAGAGCCACAGGTAGGATTTAAACCCTGGGCCGCCTCGGCAAGGGCTGAGCCTTTGTACACGGGGCGGCTGCTCTACCAAGTGAGCTGAACGACACCCCCTCATCATATGTTTTGTACGTAAGTCTAGATTTATTACCTACTAACTATATTCATGCTGAATAAATGTGGAGTAAAAAAGTGCAAAATTTAAATACAATGCTGACTAAATATGCTTACTGTTACAATCTTTTATTTATTCTTCTTACTGATTCGTTTTTAATGTTTGCCTGCATTAGAAAGGAAAGCTGAAGAGACAGAGGGGATGATGCAGCACCAGAGGCCGAGATAGAAAACCGAATCCTTTCACCTCTATTGCAACTCAGTAACATTTTAGTTACACAGTTACCGCTGACAATCGACAAAGCAAATTAACAGATTAATACAGAGGCAAGGAAAGGATGCATGTTCATCTCACAATTTCTGGCCTTTGGCTAAGAAGCCCACTAGTCAGTAGCATTCACTGATGTGACAATGTTAATGAAATATGAAAAAGCAGCATTCAAAATTCTACTGAAAGACTGAATTCATGTCAGTATAAACTTAAAAAGTCACCATTCAACATGATCAAAATTCCATCAAGAAAACAAAGAACATGATTAGTATTTTCTAAATGAGTGGGTGCATACCTGTGACTTCTCATTTCATTTCGCAGTTAATTGAGATACGAGTGCAGTAACACTTGACACTGAAGTATATTTATTCTTGCTATTGTATCTACCATCCGAGTAGCCTCGGTGGTGAGTGACCTATGTGCATCGTATTGATATGAATTCAAAAGAAGTGAACTAAATGTTTTTACCAATGTATCTTTTATTCAGATTCATTTCCCTACCTTTTTATTTTCATTAGCCAGGACGAATGTATTCACTTTAAACTGAATATGTGCAGGAAACAACTTTAGAGCATGACAGTGAATAATAGTTTAGACTGTATGTGGGCTTAGCAATGATGCATGTAATGGTGCACTTAACCCAGGGTGAACAGAACATTAGCCTTTAAGCTTTAATGCTAAACTACTGTAGCAACAGTGCTGCACTCCAAAGGATATGATGACGAGAACAGTGGATGTGATTTGATAAATCACAGAAAGGGGTTAAATCAATATGATACAGGCGTTGAGTTTTTGTATACAATACACAGAAACTACAGCCTGAAATTAAATAGTATTAGATATTTTAGATTCATGTATTTACATACATTAAAGCTGCAATTGATCTTTAGTTAGCAAAGACTGAAAGCTGAAAACACATGCCATATTTGGACAAAACCTTGTATGGAATTACAGTTGGAGACAGTACAGAGGGTTTATCTCAGTTTCTTTACTGAAAACAGCTGCATACTGCTGCTGGACACAAAACAAACAAATAACTCAAACTAAAACAAAGAAAATGAAGAGGAACACCTACGACAGAACTGAGGTGAACTTCTCCTGTGGAATCAGTATGAGTTACACCTTTCACATTACACATCTGACCCGTTGTTGTGAAAAATGTTGATTTGTGTAGCTTTAACTAAATCTTGGTAGCTGAAAATCAGGTAAAATTACAACTCACAAACTGTAATGCTGTTTAAGCTGCAATCACACCTCAGTACAAAAAGAACGCCCTTAAAGAATTCCCCACCACTTATCTAATTAAACATTGTGGTTGAGCGAGGACGAAATTAAGCATTAGTGCCGTTGCAGTGGGCAATTCCTACCCCTTGTGACACCTAATTAAGAACTTGATGAACGCCAGCGCCGGGCGATATCTGCATTCCTCCAGCGCCCTCGACATCAGTCATTCAGTAGCACTTAGCTGCCAGTTTTCATCCTCTGCCTCTTCTGCGTTCGTCTCTGCCTGTCTCCATAATGCCGTGGCCGCACTCAGCAACCTACGAAAGGACGCCTTGAACTAAATGACATGTTAATTATAATTACTGGTAGCCATGGTAAATAAACAGCAGTGGAAGTGCTGAAAGTGTATGAGCACGAGTCAACGGGGGGCTCTGACACGTCAGAATTGGCAGTCTTAATTGTAAGTTTCGGCCTCCCCATCATCATCACTCCATCTTTTTCCCCCTCTTTTTTGTGCCTGTCTTTTTTCATCCTCCTCTCAGGAAAGACAGTGATTACCCCTGCGCCGACGTGCTGCATAATGGTATCAGCGCCGCCAACGGAGCAGTGAATTAAATTGTATCTGCAGCCGCTGTGAAGCCTTGATGAGGGGGGCAGATGCCTTTGTGGTGTTATCATTATAACACAATGGTCATGTTGTCATCAACCTTGCCATCGGCAATTGAAAAGGCATGATTGTGTGTTGGGGGCTTTTTCTCCCGTCCTCCCACTACCCCCCGCCCCCCCACCACAACCACCACCAACCCTGCCGCCCCATCCCCAGCCGTTTCGTTGTGAATAGGAGCAATTTTCTAAGAGCTATGAAATCACGTAATAGGTCCTAATATGCAGCTGCTTGGCACAGTGAGGCAGCCTCTATTAAAGCGGAAGTCAAACACAATATGTGTTTTGGCTGGAGAATCACTGAATACATGAGCACAGGCCAGATTTATTCAGATGAAAATCTACACAACTGTCACCGTTACAAAGACAAACTATTTGCTCTATCTTTTGACATGTGGTGCCCTATTTTGAATTCTGTCTTCACTAAAGTGGTCATAGCAAAGCATTCAACCTGTAAGGAAAATCATTTTGGAAAATTGAATGCTGGGCCAAAACATTTGAAACATATTTGTAGTGTTTGGAAACAGATTTGTGATAAAAGCTGGAGCAGCAACAGTCCTATTCCAACACCATTATCTGTGTCCCTGTTCACATATGTGTACAGCCCTGATCATTCTAAAAACAACAGAACAGAATACGTTCTCTTATTGGCGCATATGTTGTCACAAATAAGACATACATAAGACATACTGTTGGTAAGGTAGGTACTATTAGCTGACTTTATATCACTTTTATGTGTCTTAATGTTTTATCAAAATCCTTATATAGAAAGAAGAAGAAATTAGAACTAAATTTAAATATAATGATAATAAGACTAATTAGAAGAAGAATGGATGGTTTTATTTCATATTTATTTCATATGACTCTATATCAAAAATCTACAGTACAAACTCAGCTGAGTGGTCAGATTTACATGACATTGACTGAGTGATGGAGTTACATCATTGGTTGGAGTAAATAACCTCATTCACACGATTACATCCTCAGGAGCATTGATTATACACAGTCCAGACACAAGTGCACACAAGTAATGCCACAGATCCCCGAAAACACTATACAACTGTGTTCATAGACTGAGCAGTGCTCCCTGTGGCTAGTAAAGTGACCTTGACTACATAGCATGTGGGAAAATGTGTTGACTTCATTCAGTGAACTGCTACGCTGTTTCTTTATTTTATCATTTACTTTGTACTTCCTGGACACTGAGTCACTTTAGAGTTTGTGATAATTTGTGATACAAGATAGCTACTTACCATCGTGGGCTATGTAGCAGGAGACAAGTACATAAGTGAATGCAATGGCTACTGACATTTTGATTATCACCTCGAACCTGGTGGCCACTGAGACACACTGGCAGTAATGCTTACTGTGGAGATTGTATGATTTCATATTAATACATCCACAAGTTAAAGTTTGTTTGTAGAATGAAATCCTTTCTGCAGGTATCTCACCTTCTGTAAATGTATTAACACAGGAGAGATAAACTTACCCTGCTGGAACTCATCAAGCTTCTTGATGGCCTCGTCTCTCTCCTCCTCCAACTTCTTGCACTTATGTAAGAGACACAGACAGAGCAGCTTCAGCACAGGACCATTGCTGTTTTAATCAACCTTCAACCTGTTTGTCTGTGCACGCGAAGGTGAGGAAAAATACTGTCTACAAAGTGACCCTGGTGCTTCCAAATATAATATACAGACTGTAATTAGAAAAGTAGAACATCAGTAAAATTTCAAATGCATGTTTAAAAAGCACATTTCCATGTGTATTTCAAATGACTCTGTCGTGGACAAATCTATTTTATTATCAAAGACCATGGAGGAAAACTAAAATAAAGTGTTGCACAATGATTGTTGTTGTGAGGTTTAGTTTGGCGCAGAGAAGCGTCAGAAGAACAGAGTGTGTGCAGCCAGTCTGCCTGTATGTGTGCAGGTGAAAAACGCAGGCAACATATGAGAGTTAAATCTCTCCCTTGTCTAAAACACTTTGTACAGACATTTCTGTGAAACATCGATGGAACATTGGAATTGCATGGTATATGTTTTATATTGTCTAAATTGTAAAAGGTTAAAGGTTAAAAAGTCATACATTTTCATCACAACACCATGCATAAGAACAATCAACACACATGTGGTGGCATGAAGCTTTATTTGGCTGTAATCACACTGAAAATGAACTAGTCTGGAGAACAGGACAAACATCATTTGTTTAATGTTGTGTAATTAGTGCAGCTAATAGTAAGCTTTAATTGCCACCACATGCATTGTCCTGTCTCCCTGTCATCATTCCACACTCACACATAGTCATATCACCATTGTTTGTCTCCTGTTCTCATTAATCATTATCATTCATTTTCATTTGGTAAAAGTTGTTTTATAGTTTATCCAGTTCCTAAATGAAAGGCCAACTCATGTAAAGGAATTCAATGGAAGTCATTTCATAAAGTGATGCACAGTATTTGTTTACTGTCAGTAATGATATATGAAACACAGAGGGCTTTGGTCTCACAGAGTTAAGTGTCATTTTATTTTTTCAGTGTCATTTCTCAAAGACAACAAAGAGCTTTTAATTAAGTACTTACTTGAACTCAGTCTAAAATAATCTGAATTATAATAAATATAATATTAATATATAATAAAATATTTGATGAAAGTATAAATAAAAAAAGCTATAAATCTCTCCAGACATATGATGCCAGCTTGAGGTCCTATGTATGACACACCTCAATCAAAGCGCAAAACCAAGTATGCTTCTATGCTGAGCCGTAAATATGCTCACCTAAAATGAGCTAAGGCTGACACGAATACAGTTAAGTTTGTCTACTAGTATTAAAGACTTGTTCACTGCCTCACCTCTAATACCCTTATACAATTTAAGATCTTTTAAAGATAGAACCCATGCATGTATGAGTATATGTACCTGACTCTACCTGCAAACCATAATACATTATGGTTATGCACATTATGTCAACCCATCCATCCCAACCTGAACTGTGTACAATACCATGGTACACTACTTCAACATGGTCATTTGAGGGCATATATAAAGTACGATGGCTACCAGTGAGTTACTATACTATAACAACTGCACTGTGTCAGATTTAACTGACAGTTTAGCTGGTTAATGATTTACTGCTGCTGTGCATCTGTGTCTCTGGTTCCACTGTCTCACAGGTTCCACTGCTACTGTAATCATTCTATCATCTATTGTAATTCATTGTAATTGTGCAATATGTTTGTGTTGATTGTTCTGTACATGTGACATCCATTGCACGTCTGTCCGTCCTGGCAGAGGGATCCCTCCTCTGTGGCTCTTCCTGAGCTTTCTTCCACATTTTTTCCCTGTTAAAGGTTTTTTTGTGTCACTGGAACCGAGGGTCTAAGGACAGAGGGTGTCACTCCCTGTACAGATTGTAAAGCCCTCTGAGGCAGAATGTGTGTTGTGACTTTGGGCTATACAAATAAAATTTGATTTGATTTGATTTGATTTGAGAATTAGAAATTTATATCTACAGACACCACAGGTCCCCTTCCGCCATGCATGCATTTCTCACGTTTCACAGTAGTTTCTCATTTACACTTGGAAAGAGAGCAGAGAGGGTGAGGAGAGGTGGCTGTACATAATCAGTAGATGCTAGATCCCACTATATTCTACACTGCTCCTTTAATACAGTAACTACATTTGCTTGGGAGCTACTGCTTAATGTAACTGTGTATGGATCTTGTAGAACTGCTGCTTCTGCTACTTTTACTGTTATTGCTGCTGTAGCTAAACTATATGACACACATGATCAGAGCCGACTTACCTCAGTGGTCGCTGTCTCATGTTTCCTCTGTAGGCCCTCAAACTCCTGTATGGCTGTAGGAAGCAGAGGATGCCAATAAGCCATCTTCGTCAGTAAATCACAATGAAGAAAATGTGAGAGAGGAACACAGAACTCATCATCCTGTTTAAAAAAAGTCAACAAGTGGGAACTTCTCCAGCATGTGATAACTTCTCATTCAGTGACTTGTGCAGCTTGTGTCCTGTGTCACCTGACTGTTATAGCAGGGGATGTTGAATATAGCAGCCTGGTTGTCTGAATGTCTGAACAGATAATATAGCAGCCAACTATCAAGATCAGCTGTGTTCCATACATACATGTATAGCTACAGTACGAGCCAAAAACATAGAAACGAATGGGCTCGTAGGAGATGTGACCCCTTTGGGTGCTTAATGGTGAATTCCTAGCAGGACAAGAGAAGTCAAATTCAGAAGGTGAATTTAAGCTGTCATATTTAAGAGAGATTTTTGACATCTATAAAATAAGATATATTCATCACATTCAGCCTTTACTCGCTCCCTGTGACATTCAGAAATTGTAGAGCAGGAAACTGACTAATAATGGCCGTTAGCTACAGTGAGAGAAGTTCTGATTCAAGAGGTTTGTGAAGAAACAGATTGACATTTGGGATATGCAGTCTGCTTGTTACAAAGCGTACGCTGAGACAGATGATGTACATTTTTCCTTTCTGTAAATCCAACAGAGAATAAAAATAACTGAAGCACAGAGTAACTGTGTAACACACTGTGAGGACACGGTATAGAAATATCCAACAGTTTTCATCAATTAAGCATTTTAAAAAAACACAGAGTTCAATAAAATCAATAAAGCAACATATTTCACAAAAATGTTGAACAGTTACAGCTGAGCTAATAATACACCGTTCCAGGTAACACTCCAGCCTGGAGTATGCCTTACATTGCATTACATTTTATAGATCAATATTGTACTTTTTATTCCACTATATTCATGTGACTGCTGCTTTTGTAAAATAAAAAACAAAAACAAATGATTGCATCTTCTCTCTCCATCTGTAAACATACCTGTCTCATCAATGCATGTTATTGCGTGTTACTAATGTTACTGTTACAGAGAATGGTCCGAAAAAGAGAAAATATCCAGTGAGTGGCAGCTCTGCCTTGTTGATGCCAACAACAAGGCATTTTCCCCTTCCCCCTCTCTCTTTCTTTCTCTCTCATTCTCTCTCTCTCTCTCCCCAATCATCATTACCATCAATGCATGTTACTAACTAAACTTCTTCCCTGGAGTCTCTGTGCTTTCTCGTCCAGCAGGTTCTCATGGATCGTGGCTGCTGCTGTGGTCCTACATGACGTCCACTACATATATTATTACTGTCATTATTGTTACCATATCTCCATTACAGTTTATAGTTAGTTAATGATTTACTGCTGCTGTGCATCTGTGTCTCTCTATCTCTATCACAGGTTCCACTGCTACTGTAATCATTCTACCATTTATTGTAATTGTACAATATGTTTGTGTTGATTGTTCTGTACATGTGACATCCATTGCACGTCTGTCCGTCCTGGCAGAGGGATCCCTCCTCTGTGGCTCTTCCTGAGCTTTCTTCCACATTTTTTCCCTGTTAAAGGTTTTTTGTGTCATTGGAACCGAGGGTCTAAGGACAGAGGGTGTCACTCCCTGTACAGATTGTAAAGCCCTCTGAGGCTGAATGTGTTTTGTGACTTTGGGCTATACAAATAAAATTTGATTTAATGCACTGTATGTAACTTAGTTAATATTAGTTTCACCTTGCAACAACAATAATATCATACTACTACTACTAATAATAATAATAATTTCATCTTTGCATACATTTTTCCATCATTGTGCTTTTGCTCATTTGATTTTATTTGTAAAAGACAAACTAAAGTTTGTCAGTTGACACTGAATCATATTTTTCTACATCTTAATACAAGAACAGTCCTCTGTATGCTAACATGACATGTAATATTGCAATACTATATTGTCCTTACTTTTTAAAACTAAGTAATAGTTATGGAAGCATTATTAAGAATACAAAAAACTACACGAAGAGTGTACATAAAGAATTGTACATTATTTGTTTAATGGGCACACAGCAGACCACAGGCAGGAACACTGCAGACTGCACAGAGAAATAAGGGCGTTGAATAGAAGCAGTAAGTCAATACTCCAGCTGAACCTGGACTTTGACCATGAAAATGAACAGAGCTGAAGGCGAACAACAGTTACAAGTTAAAGACATTACAGCCTACGTGTCCTCAGCCTCCATTGCCACCTGTTCCCCGGACAGCCACACGTCAATCAGTGCACTGATCAGTGAACTTTGACTGATCAATAATCAAACCATAACGCATTTCCAACTGCTTCGCAGCTGTGTGTTTGTAAGCAGCTCGCAGCTGACGATGCTGCTGAAGGAGACAGAACAGAGCAGACAGATACACTCACCTCGGTCTGACAGCTCAGTGAGGACGCTCACTTTGTGCAGCTCCTCTGCGGCCATGGCGTTCAACAGGAAGTGCACCTCCTCTCCTCGTGACACACCTGTAGGATGATGACCTCGCGCGCGAGCTACAGGCAGGTACATAATACGCGAATGACACGCACGAGGCAGTGTGCTCATGGACTAACACTATTTGAGTATTGAGATGAACGCAGAACTCAGTGTCTACCATAACCTTCAACAGACAGCAGCCTGATGGCCACGGCAGTGCGTTAATACACGTGTTTACACAGTAATAACCCGATTATCATGTGTGCATGTTTTATGACTCTGCCACAGAACAAACCTGCACTAGCTCTGCTTTAGTCCCAGTCCACATCCTGAACACGTGTTCAAACTATTTGTGTTCTAACTATGTTGGGAAAAAAAAACATCAAGAGGCAAAGGAGAGGATACAATTCCATGAAGAACAAACTCATGCTCTTATCTGGGTATAAAAACCTCTGAAGCAAAATCAGAAACCTGATCATAGAATTAGCAGCTCTTGAAGGCACATTGTTTTTTGAACATGACATGGATGTTGGTGCCAGACGGGCTGGTCTGAGTATTTCAGAAACTGCTGATCTACTGGGATTTTCATGCACAACCATCTCTAGGGTTTACAGAGAATGGTCCGAAAAAGAGAAAATATCCAGTGAGTGGCAGCTCTGCCTTGTTGATGCCAACAACAAGGCATTTTCCCCTTCCCCCTCTCTCTTTCTTTCTCTCTCGTTCTCTCTCTCTCTCTCCCCAATCATCATTACCATCAATGCATGTTACTAACTAAACTTCTTCCCTGGAGTCTCTGTGCTTTCTCGTCCAGCAGGTTCTCATGGATCGTGGCTGCTGCTGTGGTCCTACATGACGTCCACTACTTATATTATTACTGTCATTATTGTTACCATATCTCCATTACAGGTTATAGTTAGTGAATGATTTACTGCTGCTGTGCATCTGTGTCTCTCTATCTCTATCACAGGTTCCACTGCTACTGTAATCATTCTACCATTTATTGTAATTCATTGTAATTGTACGACATGTTTGTGTTGATTGTTCTGTACATGTGACATCCATTGCACGTCTGTCCGTCCTGGCAGAGGGATCCCTCCTCTGTGGCTCTTCCTGAGCTTTCTTCCACATGTTTTCCCTGTTAAAGGTTTTTTGTGTCATTGGAACCGAGGGTCTAAGGACAGAGGGTGTCACTCCCTGTACAGATTGTAAAGCCCTCTGAGGCTGAATGTGTTTTGTGACTTTGGGCTATACAAAGAAAATTTGAATTGATTTGATTAGAGGTCAGAGGAGAATGGCCAGACTGGTTCGAACTGATAGAAAGGCAACTGTAACTCAAATAACCGCATCTCTGAACGGACAACTACAGCAGCAGAAGACCACACCGGGTGCCACTCCTGTCAGCTAAGAACAGGAAGCTGAGGCTTCACACCACAGGCTCACCAAAATTGGACAATAGAAGATTGGAAAAACGTTGCCTGGTCTGATGAGTCTCGATTTCTGCTGCAACATTCAGATGGTAGGCTCAGAATTTGGCGTCGACAACATGAAAGCATGGATCCATTCTGCCTTGTATCAATGGTTCAGGCTGCTGGTGGTGGTGTAATGGTGTGGGGGATATTGTCTTGGCACACTTTGGGCCCCTTAGTACCAATTGAGCATTGTTGCAATGCCACAGCATACCTGAGTATTGTTGCTGACCATGTCCATGCCTTTATGACCACAGTGTACCCATCTTCTGATGGCTACTTCCAGCAGGATAACGCGGCATGTCATAAAGCTTGAATCATCTCAGACTGGTTTCTTGAACATGACAGTGACTTCACTGTACTCAAATGGCCTCCACAGTCACCAGATCTCAATCCAATAGAGCACCTTTGGGATGTGCTGGAATGGGAGATTTGCATCATGGATGTGCAGCCGATAAATCTGCAGCAACTGTGTGATGCTATCATGTCAATATGGACCAAACTCTCTGAGAAATGTTTCCAGTACCTTGTTGAATGTATGCCACGAAGGATTAAGGCAGTTCTCAATGCAAAGGGGGTCCAACCCGGCACTAGCAAGGTGTACCTAAGAAAGTGGCCAGTGAGTGCACAACGTACACAGCACCGACTCTGCATTTCTAACACGAATCATGACGACAATTCCTAGAATCTACTGTAATATTTGCCATTACTGTGTAATGGCAGAGAAGACACACACACGTGTGTTGAATGATAACTCTTTAGTGATGAGACAACAGTATACTTCATTTAATTTATTTATGGACAAAAACTCACAAAACCCTTATGGTAGCACAACAAGTAGTTGCTGCAGACAGACAGGAATGTTTAATATACTCTTATATGCTCATTTTTTCCAACACAAATTCAACAGCAAAACACAAATAATGTAAACATCCACTGTGTTTTTTCCAGAGAAGAAGCAACAGGGAAGAAAGAGTCAAAGTACTTTGGGGGGTGGGGGGCAACATACAATAAATATCTCAACTCTGCTTTATGGACCAAGTTTGTCTGTTTACTCATGTTATGAATGTTGACATGAGAAAATCAGAAATATCCAACTTGAAGCCACTGACATTAAAAAAAGCACAGCAGTTGCCTGTATTCAACAATACATGGGCAGTGAGGAAGAGAAAGCCTTGATAATAAATCCACCCTCAGTACTCAGTGACATGAATAATGTTCTGAGACTGAAACATTCAGAGCATGACTTTTAGTATAGAAAATGACAATCAAGTTGAATCAATATTTCTGACAGTCTCAATAAAAACTCAAGCTTCACCTACCAGTCCTGGCTGCAGGGATACTGAATTTCAGGGTGTTTGTCATTATGACAATGCCCCCCCTTGTTTTTAGCATTTCTTTAAAAAAAAAAAAAAGAAAAAAAAAGAGGGGGGTCAAGCAGTAACACACCCCAATAAATAAGGACTGGTCGAGAATTTCAAAGATATGTTCACGTTTTTGCAATCAAGAGACATTACAACCACAGACACTTTCCATATATAACTTACACTACAGTACATCTACAGAAGGGGGAGATTATTGCCCTGTACTCATTCAGGGTAGGGAAAGGTGGGTGGGATGCTGATTCATCATCATTACTGGAGGTAATAAGAACAGTTAAGGTGAAGTTCGGGATGGGTGAACGCTTGATGACATCAGCCCCTAAACCCCTTTTAGTGCAGGGCTGAAGGATGAGATGAAAGAAGGAATAAAAGGGAGAAGAGGATGCTGGGAGAAAAGTGAGTGGGGCTAGAACCAGAACATCCCTTAGATGGCCTCAGTGACGGGCAGCAGATTCTCTGGGGTAAAACTCAGCCAGGGTACTCTGAGGAATCCTCTTCAGCATCTCCTTGGGGAAGATTCGCAGCAGCTGCCAGCCGATGTCCAAAGTTTCATATACTGTCCTGTTGTCGTACGGGCCTGAGAGAGACAGAAGGGCCACCAAGGGTTAACATCCAAACATACTGTATATCATCTGGGATCATCTCATCCACAAACATTCTCTACTAATGCTGTCTAAGAGACAGAACAAGAGCTTTTATTGTGACGATAACAAGCTTTGAAATGGTTTGATGTCATCAAATCCTGGTCAAGGATGTAGTCTGGGGTTTAAGATTTCATTTTCTTTTTTTAGTTATGGTCAGGTTAGCATCTGGCAAGCAAGAACTCCATCGATGACTAAACAGTCAAAACATGAAAAGGATATTAAACAATTCAATTTGTGATGGAAGGCAAAAATGAAGTATTGTAAGCTCGTCCTCAACAACTTATTTAAAGCCGCCTGTACAGATGCTGATTACTTGGACGCTTGGACAGTATCAAGTGGCAGATAGTGTTGCACACTGCAACTTCACTGCTTCCCACAGTTACATTCTAATTAGTCTGGGTTTTACGCAGTTTCACATGGCTCACAGCAGACCTAGTTTGGTGTGACATGATTAAAGCAGCCAACCAGATGTTATTTCCACTTGTCAGTCATGCTATTTCATTTAAGAAAAACATTCATTCATACAATCTCTAATTATTCTATTTAATCTTATTTGGATTTTATATAGATTTTAAGTTCTATCCGGACCTGTGAAAACATTCTGGTACTGACGTCAGCTAATCCAGCTAAAACAGTAAGTAAGCACAGTTTAATTGTTTACCATACACATACCATTTGCTGGACAGAACAACAGAATGAGAGCAATGCATCAAGTAAAGAAGACCTCAGGGCTTCTTTACTTGATGGTACAATAGATGTTCATTCTTCTGGCCAGTACTAAACTTGTGTGTCTCCTGATCCCAAACCATGGCATTCATTAAAAGCAGCAATTTGAAACAGCACTATAGAGAGACAGAGACAGCTCTTCTGTATCCACAGAATTGTAAATTGAGAATACATAAACTATGCACTGTACAACAGATCCATCTCACACAAATCACACATTTATTCACAGCCCAGCAACCTGCAAACAATGTTCACTAAAGACAGCCCTGCCCGGGAACTTACATAAATGCAAAGAAAAAGGTAATTTGTGCCAAACAACAACAACCAGAAAGTCAGAGATATTAGCAGATGATGGACTGGCACATCTTGATGCAGCTATTCAGTGCAGTGGGCATATTGTTCCTTTAATATATATACTTAAAAAAATCTTTAATGCAAATGAAAAGTATGTTTAACCTCTGTCATCGCTTAAAATAGGTGAATAGGTAAAATAGGTAGCGGTGGTGGTAGAAATGTGCAACAAAAAAAATGATGTTATAGCACAATGTGGTCAGTTCTGCTGAATGAGAAGCAATGTTATATTATCTTTTTGAAAATGACATCAGTGTTCAGACAAATGAAACAATTTGTTTGTTTGGCTCATTTCTCAGTGATGTCAAATGTTTGTTTAAGTGCGCAGAAAGTCACTGTTTTAATGTGTCGGGTAGATCTTCCCACACTGGTTAATTTTCAGCATCCTGCTGTGTTCTCTCTCATCACACAGTGCCGTACTGTGCGGTACGCTAGGCTAATCAAAGCCTAGCACCAGCACTGTACTAAACACATAATGATCACCAGTTTATTCAAATCATCTTTACTGCAGCTGCTAAACTCCATTGAATGAAATCTTCAGAATTAGTGGCTCATACTGAATCTGATCAATTTGATTTCTTAATTCTCTGAAATTGTTTTATTTGTACTGTATATTGTTGGTGTGAGTAGGAGGACAAAAAGAAATGGGTTGGGTTGTTGTGTTGCTATAATGACTATTTTCGTGTGGAATCCATATGCCTTGTGTACAGTGTTTACAAGATGTAAGCGTCTGAGCACTGAGCTTTGTTTAGTGTCTTCTGAGAAAAGAGAGATGAAAGGAGTCAGGAATGCTGCAGCAACAAAGAGGGAACCTACACAGATCAATATTTTTCAGGGACAAACGTAAACACAGAAATACACTGTGAACGCCACTTCAACCATCAGTTTCCAAAGTGACAGACTCAAATAGATGAACAAAAATATTCAATACTCTGAAGCACTCTTCTTACTGTTGCTTAGTTTGCTCGTTATTTTTGGACCACCACTTAACAAGAATTCTGATCTTATTCCTGTGAGATAATAAAACATGTGTGATGTGGGCCATCAAAGTCAATTACCTTGTGGGTGTTAATAGTGAATACTTGAGGAAAGGCCAAACAAATGTAATGAGTGCAGTGAAGCAAAGGTCATTTATACTAGGGAAGAAAAGTGAATCAGACAGAGCACTTCAAGGGCAGTGTTAGAGACCAGATAAGAGACACAGCTCGTCACTCACACTTTCATTTGTAGGTGTGTTTCAGGTGTGTATGTGGTACAGTGACAAACCACTAAACCAGATTCCTCCTGCTCCAACACTGCTTTGATAAAAAAGAGCATGAAGCTCTCTGTGGTGAAACTGTGTGCTTTCTCTGACCAACACTTTACAATAAGATAAAGAAAAAAAAGTTTGAGAAAGTTTGGTATTTTTGCTTGGTATATTCCTCAAGTGATTAATCATTCAGAAAAAGAATTGGCAATTCACTTTCTGTCAATCAGCTGGCACCAGAAGTGACCAATGGCTGATGAAATAATGAACTGAACTGACTGAGCTGTGGTTGCCAGTTACCTACCTCCTTAACCTTCACTGTGGACTTGTATAACACCTGTATAACTAATATATGGAAATAATGTGGAAAACGTTTGAATGGTTCCTGAAGTATCTTACCCTGAGCAATGAAGTTCTTCTCAAACTTCTGGAGGAACTCAAGGTAGAGCAGATCGTCAGAGGTGAGGGCCTCTTCTCCCACCACAGCCTTCATAGCCTGGACATCCTTACCAATGGCGTAACAGGCATACTGCACACATGGAGAGATATGCATCTTAATAATTCATAATCTGTGCCATTATTCAAACTTTCATTCAGACTTTATTCAGAAGTAAAAACATCATAGAATGTAATATGTAGGAACAACAGGTGAATTTTGTTACCAGCTGGTTAGAAACATCAGCATGGTCCTTCCTGGTCATCCCCTCACCGATGGCTGACTTCATCAGACGGGACAGTGACGGCAACACATTGATGGGTGGGTAAATCTGAAAGACGAGGATTAGACAGTCTGATTATAGTGCTTATGAAGACAAACAATGAAATGACCAGAAAATGCATTCATGGTCAGATTTGTTTGGTCATAAATGTGTGGACTGATTTCACACTGAAATCAGAAGACTTAATTATCTAAAAAGTTGAATGTTAACATGAACAGAACATCTCTCTCTATATCTAACAAGTCCATGGCTGAGGTCAGAACAGTTTAGTTTAAGAAATATTGCTTTTTGGTCTCGGTTGACAGGAAGTTTGGACAGACACTGGAGACTGATCTGCCATGGAACATAGTTTAGGTTTGTTAGTGTGTGCATAGGTTTTCAAAATTAAATATATATTAATATTATATATTATATTGACTTCTAAACATAATTTGACTCCATAAGAGAGAGAGGAGAGAACAGAGATCATAAATTGCACTCCCACCGCTCATACTACAAAACCCACAATGCACTGCAACAGCCGACACACAGGTCAAGACCTGTGCACCACCTCTAACCCCGCTGCTTCGGTTGTTTACACACTAAATATAGCAACAAAGTCACTACGTTGTCAACACTGCATCACTGATTAGAGACTTTTCACACCCTCTAGCCATTTGTTTTTTTCCCCAAAAGCGACTAGCAACAAATCCAGAGACTTTTTCTGGAGTTATTGGAGACTCTGACGTGATGACGTCAACGAGCAGTGGGAGACCTGAGGAGTATTGCACAAAACCAAGATAAGGGATTAAGCCGGTATGTTGGTTGTCCTGGCTGAATTTAGCCTCAAGTCGGTTGCATGAAAGCAGCTCAAATTTAGCCCGGCCAAGTTACTATGGTGATTTATTCTCTGCAGCTGGCCTGCTCCAGACCAGGCTAACAGCCAGGCTAAGATTAATCCTGGTGATTCACCTGTATTTCCACCGTCAATCCTGTGAGGAATTAATGTGTTTTACAGCATGTCCATGCTCTTTCTAAGTATGTTGCATCATTTTAATGATCCTGTATTAAAATATGACATGTAGTAATTTCTCATCTCATTTAAATCTGTATGTAATTGCAACAGTCTTTTTATATTGATTCAAGTGGTAGTATTATTACTCAGGCCAAGTGTGATAGATAGATAGATAAAGATAAAGATAAAATAGATAAAAACGTAACATGTGAAAAATAGATTAAATGACACATTGTGGATAATTGTAATCATACTTAGAATCATAATTCTAATCATACTCTACATTTCCTGAGTAACATGCACCTGCTTGCCACTTTTTTTTTAAGATTATTTTTTGGCCTTTTATGCCTTTAATGATAGAACAGCCGAAGATAGACAGAAAGAAGGGGGGAGAGACATGCAGTAAAGTATTATGCCGTCCGATGCGGGAGTCGAACCGGTGCCGGGTGTAGCAAGGACTGTAGCCTCCACATGTGGGGCGGCCGCTTAACCCACTACGCCACTCACCACCCCTGCTTGCCCCCTTTAAAGTAAAGTATACAACAGTTGGACTTGAAAAGTAACTCCTTTAATTGTAGCCTAATTATAACGGTTCCAGTGGAACACTGTTTATTAAATGTACAGTTTTGGACTACTTCCGCATTAAGCTGGTCCGCTATTGTCGGCCAAGCTTTCCCTAATTTTTTAATTATGGCATTGGGATTGTCTTTTTTTCTCATATCTTTCACCTCTTCACACAACTCCATCAGGAGCTGTTGTTCAGCGGCAGTGAAGTACGAAGAGCGACTTTTATCCATGTTTCAATCGGTGATTCTGTGAGCGATCGCGAGGTCTGTTTAAGTGTGCCGTGAACACGCACTTATCCCAGCTATCTTCACCTGGCTCAACATAGCCGCGCCTTTTCATCCTGGCTCAGCTTAAGTGCAACCAATTAAGCCAGGATACGCCGGGCAGGCTAGGTCAAGCTGGGCTTGCTTAATTATCCTGGATTTCTTTATCCTAGTTTCGTGCAATACCCCTCTGGACAGAGAGAGAGGAGAAATAAAAACGAAGCTGGCGGCTCAAGGGAAATAATGTATAGTCATTTTAACACAAAATAAACTATATAGATTTAAATGACATGGAGTCATGCTATATTGTATTTGAAAATATATCGGTATATCGCCCAGCCCTAATGGGAAGTTAGTTTGATCCGCTTATCAACGTTCAACTCTATCACAGAGAGAACTGTGACAGCCCTCATGGATCCACAACCACAAAGTCCAGTTCCCTCACATTTAACTCTTCTCAGAAACATGCAATATTATCCTGAGTTGTCAGTCTGTGTGTGTGCCACAGTAATCACTTCATGTAAATGCACTAAAAAATGAGCTACATGTTAGATGAATGTCGTTTTAAAAAGTTGCTGATGAATACCTGTCTGTTGTGCAGCTGTCTGTCAACATAGACCTGACCCTCTGTGATGTATCCAGTCAGATCAGGAATTGGATGAGTGATGTCTGTTAGAGGCACATAGATGGAATCAGTAACAACATATCCAACAAATGATCTCGTATTTGTTACAGTAAACTGAATGTAAATACTACGTATAATACACACACTGATCAAATACTGGAGAACAGACAGAAAATGACAAATTCTGTTAGCTTACTATTTTAAAGACCTTTAATTGAATCTGAGTCCTTAGAACACCAGCAGTGTTTAGTCAAAGCTGACACCACCCTGTGATGTTGTAATGCGGGAAGTCCTGTTCGACTAGATAGAAGTATGCTCTTCATTCATGTTTCTATGGTAACTGCAGGCATCAGAAATGTTTCTTCAGTCCATTTGAGGTGCCTACTACAGTAATTCAAACAATGATTTGTAGATTTAGTCATTTAAGGAGAGAAAATATTGTTGCTTTGAATGCATACATAAGGCCTACATAATTCAGATCTATGTCTGCTTCAAAGATGACAACTGTGAAGACGTCATTTTTTAAAGCATAGAAAGCCTTTGTTCTGCTGCTGCTCTCACCATCATTGGGCATGGTAAGAATGGGGATCTGGGTGATGGAGCCGTTTCTTCCCTCCACTCGGCCGGCGCGTTCGTAAATGGTGGCCAGATCTGTGTACATGTACCCGGGAAAGCCTCGGCGACCTGGCACCTCTTCTCGGGCAGCAGAGACCTACAGGTGAGGAGGGAACGGTAAGGAGAATAAGCTGAATGACACAACTATTGATTTTCTTTTATTTTACATTTTATGAAGTTTCGAACACCTTATAGAGTACTAGTATAACTAGTAGTAATATGTAATATTGTAATTTTATTTATAAAATAAAATTATATATATATATATATATATATATATATATATATATATATATATATATATATATATATATATATATATATATATATATATATATATATATATATATATATAAATATATATATTTATATATATATATATATATATAAATAAAATTACAATATTACATATTACTACTAGTATAACTAGTAGTAATATGTAATATTGTAATTTTATTTATTTATATATATATATATATATATATATATATATGTGTATGTGTGTGTGTATGTGTGTGTGTGTGTGTGTGTGTGTGTGTGTGTTTACCCCCCACTCTCTATCTTTAACTCAACCAGTCGTGGTGGATGACTGTCTACCAATGAGCTTGGGTCTGCTCGAGGTTTCTGCCTATTAAAAAGAAAGTTTCTCCTCGCCATCTTTGTGGCGAGTGCTTGCTTATAGTGGAACTGTTGGCGCTAAATCCTGCAGTACGTTTCAGAAGAGGCAAACAGCTGGTTGGGAATGTTGCCATTCTGTTTTCAGACCCTTCACAAAAATGACCAAAAGCAAATCCTTGTTCCCAAAGTCAAGTGAATTCAAAGCAAGAGGGAAACAAAATGCATCCCATTCATCATTGGATTCAAAGGTTGATGAGCAGGCTAAACACTTGTGAACTGAAGATTCAATGCAAAACTCAACCTTCACATGCATGAATAGGAAACCAAAGTTAAATGTTAATGTCCTCCTGGGTCTTTGTATGTGCTCAAATACCCATCAAGCTGTTGGAGTCTTAGCTGAGTATTGGTGCAGCATACATGTGCCAAGGTTATGGACAGCAAATGCAAGAAGGGAAAACACATATGCACACGCACCATTTAAAACCTGTATTGTGCTGCCAGCATACTGAGACGGCAAACTGTACAACATGAAAGGATTATTACAGAGACACAAAAGAAGGAGTCGAGAAGGCCTGACTCCTCACCACAAGCAGAAAGGAGGGCAGTGGGAGGGGGGACAATTTCCTTTTAAGGTCGAGCAGACAATAATGAAGTTAAGGTATTTGCTACAAGAATGAAGGACACATTATCCTCCCTTTCAGCAAGGAGCACATGACTTCAGTGAGTCTATCACCTTTGTGCTAATGCTGCACAGAATTTACATTGGTCTGTTATGTTAACACTGCCACATGTAGGGTTTTTCCACCCCATGCTACAGCTCAGCTCCACTCGTTCTCTTTTGGTTTTCCATTGTGGAACCAGTACCAGTACCCTTTTGGGTATCAGGTACTGGTATCAGGTCACTGATTGGTCAGAAGGAACTGTCACTCTACATGTCACTCTAGCTACCATCAATGGGAACTGAAATTTTGTTGTTGTTTTTTTTTTTTTTAACTAAAAAAAAAAAAACTCAAAAAAAAAGTAGCTCACATTGTTAGGGCCCGAGCACGCACAGTGTGCAGGGCCCTATTGTTTTTCGAATGTTCATTATCTTCCTAAAAGTAAATCAACATTTTCGCCTATATGTACTCGAAAACTCACGAAAATTTGCCTACCCCCCAAAGTTGCTCCGCACAAAAAAACTCTCTTGGTGACCTGGGCTATCGCGAAGCGTACGGCGTCCATTTTGTTTCAAAGTTGGCGTTTTCGTGTTTTTGGGGTCATTTTCAGGGGTCATTGAGAAATAATTTCAACTTTTCAGAGGGCGTGGCCGTGACAGTGCGTCAAAGTCAAATGTGCCGAATTTTTCAATAAAAAAATGGAACTCTATTGACTTTTTTGGCTGATTTTCAGGCAAAGCTATTGTGCTTTCATATACTTTGTCAGAGCTGTCTGAAACCTCTTGAGGTTATTAAGACCAATAAGATGCAAAGGTCAGCTGCATAATTAATTAGGGGGTCGGGCGAAATCGCTCTATAGCACCCCCTTGAATTTTTCTTTCAAGCAGCCCCGCCACAGTTTTATACACAGAGTTATGAAACCTCAGCTGAATTGTAGACGAAGACAAGATCTACAAAAAAGTCTCTTGGAGCAATGGGCTACAATTAACAGAAATCGAGATATTTAAGAATGAAAATCACCATTTTTGGTGAATCGGTCTGGTTGAGAAGGGGTCCTATTTGAATGGACTCCTCCTAGGGATTTTATCCAACTGACTTCAAACTTGGTAGATCTGTTCATATAGACTTCCTGAGTAAAAGTTATCAAAATTACAAATTTTGATGAAACGGTGTGGGCGTGGCGCTCTGACCGTTTGTCCCAATTCTGGCTAATGTGTGTGGTCAATTGAACAAAATGTTTTGAAAGCTTCGAAGGCTCGTGTGTTTTCCGCCTGGTGCCTTCCGACGTGCCAGCCCGTCGAGTTGCGCGGGAGTGCGAGTGCCCGTCCAATGCTGCTTGCAACATTATTTTATTTATTGTTCTGTTACATTTCATGTTCTATTCTGTTTATTTAATTGGTACACGAAGAAACCAGAAAATAAAATTTATTGGAACTCATAATCACACTTCTTCTCCTTCCTGTGCTTGTGTGGGTATATGAGGGTGGTGTTTAGCTCCTCCACCAACTGTTACAGCACATAGCTGAGCAGAGAGAGTGAAGAGAATATTATTTGTGTTGATTACAACTAGGCTTGTTGCTGTATCTGCAAGAAAACTTTCTTGACTAAAAATCTGTCAAGCAGAAACTTAGAAAAGCTGTTTATACCTTTAAATATATTTTATATATTTAAGTATTTGGCACATTCTTATACATTTCACAAACCAGTGCCAGCTTGGTGTACCAACAGTACCCATCCAACACTGAATCCAGTACTGCTACGTTTCCACAGTTTACCATTGTCAAAAGTTGTGGATATTACCCGGTACTTTTTGGCTCCAAATATACAAATATTACATGTATATCTATATCGGACTATTGCAGGTTTTCATAATGTAACATGAGATATTTACACAGAAAGAAGATTTTTTTGTTTTTATTTAAAACTATATATATTTCTTTCACAAAAAGTTAGGGATACCGGCTTTTGGCGATATACCCACCGCTTTCGTTTCAATTGTTTGAGATGACAAAATTACCATTGCATGCTTCTACTTAAATGCTCTACTTTTGTGATATAATATCAGTGTAGCATGAACTTTTTCCATGTTCCATACATTTTACCCAAAAGTTTCCCTAACTTTTTGTGAACAGTGTATTTAGTATTTTCTTGATCCACTTTGTGTTCTGCGAACTGCTGTAACAAGTGAATTTCCTCAGTGTGGATAAATAAAGTTTATCTTATGTTACAAACTATAACACAGAGCAGATTCTTTGCAGGCAGTAAGAAAAATAGAAAAAAACAACAATACTGTAGTGTCCACTTAATCCACATAGTAGGCAAAATTGGTGCTTTTTCTTTTAGATTCCAGCAGGATGGAACTGGGCCACACTGTGCCCAGAAGTGAGTCTGTTCAGAGCTTGGACATAGTGAAGTATAGTAAAGACACTGTATATGTGTTTAATCAGCACCACTTGGCACATTTGTCTAAGGCACGCAAGTTGTGGTCATACCTCTCTCAGAGCCTCAGCGTAGGAGCTCATGTCAGTCAGGATGACCAAGACGTGCTTTTCACACTGGTAGGCCAGGTACTCTGCTGAAGTCAGTGCCAGGCGAGGGGTGATGATACGCTCAATGCTGATTGGTCAGAGAAAGAGGTTATTCTGCTGTACACTCAACAACTTTTTCTAAAATCTATTCTACACTGGTCATTTTACATTTGAGAATATGAACTCTCCAAATATAGCAAGTAAATCTTACGTAGGGTCATTGGCCAGATTGAGGAAAAGGCAAACATTGTCCATAGAACCGTTCTCCTCAAAATCAGACTTGAAGAAGCGAGCAGTTTCCATGTTGACCTGAGAGACAAATGACACAAGTAAAGTCATACTGGTTTTTGGTTTATTACTCATGTAGTGAAAAATTGATTTTTGTTTTTTGAATCACTGAGAAATAGAGCGGTGACAAAGGAGAATCCTGAATAAATAAACATAATGAAAACATAATGAATGCAGATGCTTCCACAATGCTTACACAATCTCATTACCGGTTGTTTATTGTAGTTTAAAATTTCATGTTAACCATCAACACAATGTTGCCTTCATCATAAATTGAGTGTAAATAGCATAATGTCCATTTCTCCTCAAAACTGCTGCTAAAAGTAAAAAACATGACTCAATTTCACAAACAGATTTTTGCACCGAGACCCATTCAATAGCATCTCAATGTGTGTTGAGCTGCGTGCTCTGAGTAAACAAAGGCTTTGCTTTAAATTTGTTTAGATTTGAGCGCTAAACAGATGCATTGCTGCTTCTGTGTGCATTGTGACCTGTGAATTCTGCATATCCATATGTTGACTTGTATAAATCCCAGTACTACTTTCCACCTCTCCTGCAACAGGATGTGAATTGGTGGAACAGTGAAAGAGGGGAGGATTAGCATCTAGAAAGTGAAGCGTGTGTGTGTGTTTGGTTGAGGTCAACCTGTCACAATCAAGGCATCACAGCAGACAGGACGAGCAGCTGAGGAGGAAAGAACTTGATACTGCAGGACTGAAAGTGTTAAAGGACCTGTTGAATTAGTAACCTGTCTACATGGCCAGGGGATATGCTCAGAGGTGCAGAAGTAATGAGACTTAAAGGTTAAATCACCTGGTGAATAAAAGACAGAAAGGAGGGCGGGAGAGAGGGGACAGGGTGTCACATCAGGGCGTCAGGGTTAAGAGGGGATTAGAGTCACAAATGGGGGCATGGGGGTGGCAGGGTTAAACAAGTGTCCACTGCAGTTGGTCTGCTTACCCCCATAGCTGCGAAGACAATGGCAAAGTTCTCAGCACTATAGTCCATCACATCCTTGGACTTCTGCACCAGGCCAGCTTGGCGACAGATCTGGGCAGCGATCTGGAACAAATTAGATTTAGCTTAGAAGCAAAGATTGAAGTGAGATCTGAAATCACATTTTAATATACAAGTATGCAGAAACACTATAGCACTGTAGCCTAATTAATGTTCACAACCTGTAGTTACAACCTGAAAATAAAATGGGGAAAATAAAAGATGTGACACACTGAAATAACAGCTGAGGAATATCTACTTTTAACATTTGACTTTATGCTTTAACTTTGATATAATGCATAAAAGCACAAAGGACATTTTCCTGCAATTGGCAGTTTCAATATGGACCCAGCAATCAGAATACAGTCCTATACATTTTAATGGAAAACTCAAAAATCCATAGCATTTACAGAGACTGTACTTCTCCCTCTTCTCACTCTTTTGATAGAATGAGTTAACAATAAAGACAAAATCTAAAGACAGGAAGGAAATGAAGCAGAGTGAGGGGTCTGTGTAAATGAAAGAGGAATTTCACGCTCATCACATAATGTCATGACCACTGTGTTGATCCGGCCTGACCTCTCCATGCTCCGCAGTTCAGACACCTGGCCCATAGAGGAGAGCACCACATGAATGACCTCTGTGACATGTGCTTAATGAAACAACAAGCCCAATTTTCAAAGCATCCGGATGGCACGAAAGGCGTTAGGCAGACATGGCATGTTTGTTTGCCGCTGTTTTAATTGTGCATTTTTAAAGTGCTGATGGGATAAATATATCTGACTCTTTAGCTGCCAAATGGTCGCCAAGCTGCTAACTTTGTCTGTCTGCTGTTTGGTGTTGAGCAAGTAGTCTCCAGTGGGCTCTACACTGAAAACAGTTGCCTACTTTTTTTGTTTGTTACAATAGAAATGAAAGTGAAAATAGTCAGCTACATTTTCACATTACACATTTGAGCTTAAAAATATTGAGTAGTGTAGATAGTCACTTAATTTTCTGTCAGACATCCAGACATTTGAGTCATCTGGATAAAATTTATTTTTTGAATTTTGTCCAGGATTACAATACCACAAAGGAGAAAGTCACAATGCCTCCACCTCTCTCGCCCTGGAGCTCCCAACTGGAAGCACCAGCATAATCTTCCTAGTTCAAACAGTTGACATGTGTTACAGTTTGACCATTTAGCTGGAGACTTTCAGCCAAATAACACTGTAGTGGTAACAATGTCAGCATTCAGCAAAAAGTGCCCAGTTAAGAGACTAAGCTTAGAAAACGAGACTGTGCAGATGATGAGGACATACAGGTACTGAGACAAAACATTGTGTTAAGATGAAACATTGTCATGATGTACTTCCTTACACACTGCATACTACAATGTTGAACCATCATAAAATCACAGCAGGAAAAACTCAACATCACACTCCTAACAGGGAGGAGGAGAAATTACCTTACTAACTCCATGCTGAGTCCAGTAAAACCTGGGCAATATTTCACTTTATTTTATCATTCATCACTCAGTTATGCTTTAACTGCTATTTCCACAGAGACTTTGATTCATGAGTCCATTTCCACATCTTTAATTTCTTCTACTTGCATTTGAGAAACAGTTGATAGAGGTAGTTCAGAAATCAATCAAATTCTCACCATAGTCTAGGTAGCCCTGTGTCAAGCTGATATATTTTGGGCTGTAGTAACATTAAAAATGAAGTTTTAGTGGATATTAAACATCTCCCAAAACACAGAAAGAAATACAACGTTATTATTGTCTGACAATGGTCTGCCACTGTTAGACAGTAATAGCATTAAATCTTGTCCCTGAGCATTGACATGTAAAGGACTGTAGGAGTGAAAAGAATACAGAGGCCAACATTGGTTTCTAAATCCTCTTTTTTTTGCTCAAGAGCATCAAGAACAGCCAGTGGCCTGTCACTCAAAAAAGCTCAATTGTGCTGGAGTGCTTCAATAGATTGAATCAATCAATACTGTATCACCAAGTACAATAGAGTTGTCTTTGTGTCCATTGTTTCTTTCATTTCCATGAATGAAGAAATAACATTTTTTTTGCCTTGGGACCGTTTCCAAAGCTGTCCTACTTAAACTGGTGTATTGTGACAAAAACCTCCATCTAGCTGGAAATAACAGATCACTCACCTTCTTTAAGTGTGACCTGATCTTGTTGGTTTAATTTCCACTCCGTCACAATAAAGCTGTGTATGCTGCACAGCTGTCTGTCACAATGATTGAAACAGACAGGAGCAAAAGCCAGAGTTCAGTGAATATTACACAGGCACAATGAGTTTTACTTTCTTTAAAGGTTGAAGTATGAAGCCCATAAACAGACATGGACACATGCTTTTTCTGCTGAGGGGCTTTGTGTGTTTGTCCTTTTACATGGAAATGTGGGCAGTAAACCAGTAGCAAACCAGAACCATGGCACTGTCCAATTAACCTCTGTCAAATGTTTATTTCGCATAAACTGCTTTTAGATATCATGAGATATTCAGACATGTAGACACTACAACTGAGTCATGAATTTCCATTGTGAGGCATGAAAAACCCAGGATAGAATGCAGAACTCAAACTGTTGAGTGTCATGTGACACTGAGGAAAACTGCTGACACACATGAATAACTCAAAGATAAATATTTCCACAGCCACAGAAATAACAGGAAATTATCCAACATTGGCACTCCAAGTGGCAAATGTTTTTATCTTACTGAAAACACATTTTGAGCATGTTGGTTCATTCTTGACCTTGGGAACACATGTACCCATTTAGTTTCAGGAAGAGCTAGGTTTCCCATCAGTCAGTCAAATGCTTGGAATTATCAAGAAATTTCAAGGATTATACTTCAGTTACATTTGACAAATTAATCCCTTGAGATGGTTGAGCTATTTCACGAAGAACTGCTGCAGTCTTGTCTTGTAACTGTATACTGTCAGTATGAGACGACTGTTGAAGATGACTGCACAATGACATTTAACAGTTGATGTTGTGCTACCTTGATGTGATAGCACCACTACAGTTTGAAAAATACCTAACAAATTTCATACGGTAATTCAGGAGTAAACGAGTACTCCACTCATGCTGCATTACATTTCTACAGTATTGCTCTGTCTGGAGACACTGAAGGCTTTATACTTCAACTTTTTTCTCAAATGCAGTTGTACACTCAAACACCTGGAAACACATACATATATACATTTATTGCCTGCTACTATTGATTTATGACTCAGGTATCGAGTTGGCCTTTATTTTGCTTTGCTGCTTCGGATTATCAGAGAAAGGCAACTGAGGCATTAGATATTAGTTCTGGTGTGTTCGTTTAGATTTGTTTTGTTTTGGTATTCAGGAACTTCTGAGACCAATTTCTTCAGATTCCCGAAAATATTCCTTGGACGCTGCTAATCAAGTATCAGATGGATTTTTTTTCTAAGTGCTCTCACCTCGTTGTGGGGCAGCCCAGCAGCAGAAAAAATTGGGATCTTCTGTCCTCTGGCAATGCTGTTCATGCCATCGATGGCTGAGATGCCAGTCTGGATCATCTCCTCAGGGTAGATACGGCACTGAGGATTGATAGGCTGACCTGGAAAACGAAGAAACAGAACAGCAAGACAACAAAACTGTTCATGACTCAGGTGGTAGGTGGAGCATCCTACAACATATAAAATAATGTTTCAAAATCAAATCAAATCAACTTTACTTATATAGCCCTTTACAATAGCCGAAAGGTACCCAAAGTGGTTTACAGTAAATACATAAAAACAAAGCATAACACATAAATAGCATGGAAATAAAAACAAAAGTGCTGTTGTGCTGTAGTGGTGTGTAGTGGTGTGTGTGTGTGTGTGTGTGTATATATGTGTGTGTGTGTGTGTGTATATATATATATATATATATATATATATATATATATATATATATATATATATATATATATATATATATATATATATATATATATATATAAAATGTATAAGTAATGCAGTTAATAATGCCGTTACTTGTAGCGCAGTTATTCCCATCACTGATGAAGAGTAGGTTGTAAGTGTAAGTGTGAAAGAAAGAAGAAAATGCTAAATATAGAGTATATGCTGGGAACTAAATTGCTGGCTTGAATTTGTATGAAGAAGCAGCTTGGTGAAAATTGCTGGAAAAAATGGTAAAGTGAGTGAGAAGCTTCCATCACATGAAAGATATGAAAGTTCAAAGATATGAAAAAACTGAATTAATGTTACAAAATGTCTTGGTCGGTTTATAGTTTACAGTTTAGAGTTTATAAGTTGAAGAGGTTGAAGATGAAAGGGTCTGAAGGTATGTCTCATTCTCTTCCATTAGAACTACATTTCAAACAAGATGAATTCAGTTCCTTCCTCAAAGTATGAACATGTAAGATATTGACCTACATCACTTCGAGGCTTCTAGCCCGTCATCTATTTGCTCCGACAGTTACACTGCGTAAGACAGCAGAAATCTTCCTACTTTTTGAGTGAAAATTGTAGGAAGCAAGTTATAGAGAGATTTTTAATAAGCCCCACTATAACTGTTATGGTTCCTGATCTGACTCATTCTCATCCACAAATATGAATGTAAAAATCTGAGAATATGTGAAAATTGCAATTGTGTATTACAGTTCTAAAAAAAAGTTAAATTAATATGAGAAAGTCCCAAGTGTTTGTGAATGTATGAACGAGATGATTGGGTCTGAAGGTTTTCTTTGTTGACTTCCGTCATAAAGTTGGATATTTTGAAAACTTTTGAATATTACCCCAATGTAATGAAAGATGTTTAGTTTCTACCCACATGCAGGATTTGTTGTAGAAATCTCAGCTGCTTCCACAGAGACGCAGTATTGAATTAAGTGTACATGGAATACAGCAAATGAAATATCTAATATCTAATATTAAAATAGGATTGTTAGCAGACATTTCATACCACTACTTGACAGTTTTTATGCATCAGTGTACACACAAACACACATTCTAATCTAATCTAACTGTGAATTCAATATTTGGTGGATGTTATTTACTAGATTAAGAGCATGTTTTATTTTGTAATGTTGAATTTATCCATTTGGCTTAGAAAACGTACCCATGATGTCCAGGTAGTCCTCAGCCAGAACACTGGGCCCGCGGTCGATGGGTTTTCCTGAGCCGTTGAACACACGCCCTGAAAGAGATTTTCTCCTTTCAGCCAAGTAGAAATCAAGACTATCATTTAATGAACAACTTTGGATTATCTGAAAGTTGAATTCAAAGATAATTACCAAGAAACACAGAAAAAATGAAATTCATTAGATGACACTTCCAACCACATCTGATCTATTCTGTTCTGTGTCAGACTCTAAACAGATAAGAGTGGCTCTGATGGCTCTTGTTGAGTCTACAAGTAACAAGTACAAGTAATTATAAATTCATGGACGTGATTAATGATACTTCAAAAACAAAAGCAGGTTTACTTTCTACCGCTATTCAAATATATGTAACCTTGTGCTGTATTGAGATAATCACACTGATTGGGACATTCAAGAACGCTCAGAAAAAAGGTTTGATTCAGCACTGCTTTGTTTCTACCATTTACTGAAAACGTAAGTAAAATAAGCAGAATGAAGGAAAATGCTATTTAACTTTAAAGAGTATTCAACATGCAATTTTCATCTTTGTGTTACAAAGATAGAAGGATGAAAGGGAAACTGCGCAGCTGTAAAAAAAAAAAAAAAAAAAAAAGCAGAACTGTGGGATAATTAGTGCTAATGATTTATCTTACCCAGCATGTCCTCTGACACCGGGGTCCGCAGGATATCACCAGTGAACTCGCAGGCTGTCTTCTTGGCATCAATGCCTGATGTTCCCTCAAACACCTGAACAAACACAGACAGGTCATTCCATTTCAAATGAAAATCCATCTCCAGCCTCCAGTGAGTCATGATAATATCCTCACAATGATAATGCTACATTTGCAATTAAGCATTGCCAAACTCAAGTGAAGAATTATCAAGTATACAGTCAGGACTTCAGTTATCTGTTCTATAATCAGGTCAGGGATCACCAAAATCAGGAAGATTAACCCTCTGGAGACTGAATGTCTGTACTAACCGACTGTTACAGAAATAGCAGGTCTCTCTGCAGCCCTGCAACTGTTATATATAGTAGCATAGTACATACATTATTTCAAACTGGGCAGAAAAACTGCAATTATTTCTCCATGATAAGGATAGGAAAACTCAACAAGTAGTTTTTAGGGTAGCAGGCTCAAATAGATTCTATTTCTCACCTGGACAACTGCTTTGCTTCCAATCACCTCGAGGACCTGCCCACTCCTCTTGGTGCCATCAGGCAGGGTCAGGTGAACAATCTCAGCATATCTGGGGAACTAGGTCAAAAAGATTCAACAGTTTCACTACAGTCATTCAAACACAACACTTAAAATACCATTTTAGACAAATGGAACTTCTAAGCAGCCTCACCTTCACATTATCCAGAATCACCAAGGGTCCATTTACACCTGACACAGTAGAGTAGGCTGAAAGAGAGAACAGTTACATTGTTCATTCATTGTTTTATTTCAACAGGCCACAGGACAGGACAGTAACACAAGCAACACTGGCAATATTCCCATTTCTTTGTGCAACTAAAAGCCACTAACGTACATAATCCTGGAATAAGCAGACTTCCTGACAGCGAACACAGTTAATAATCACAAGCTGACCTTTCATAGTGAGGCTTAAAGAGCTTTCATGCACTTCCAGGCACAAATGTCAAAGGTAGGCAAATGTCAGGAAAAGATGCATGAAAGTCACTTGATCACATACAGTTAGTACAATTACACAGGCGTGGTTAGCTCTGATGAAGGTTAGTGGAAATGGCCTGTGGCCTTTCTGAGCATTAGACAATAACAATAACAAGATGTACTGAAAGAACATGCTAGAAATGAAAACTCAAATGTCACTAAAAACAGGGCAGACAGGGCACACAACAGAGCTGCAGTATCTGAACCTGGATTTCTTTAATTATTAACAAGGTCAAAAAGCAACTTGCTTCTTCATTTTTGCCAAAAACGTCCTGATCTCATCACATGAAGTAGGTGATTATACACTAATGAAAACAGTTATGAATATTACATTTTAATTTCCAATTTATGCCATATTCTGTAAATATGCCACCAAGCTTGGACACAATGGACCTTCAAATAGGTTGTAAAAGCCTAATGGCACAAAGTTGATGTGAACACTTTATATGGCACATGCAATAATCAATCCAAAACAAGGTATGCCAAAAAAATTCCTGTTTTAATAGAAAGAAGAAAAGAGATATAAGAGCTATATCAGTATATACATCATTCACACCAAACAGTCCTGTTCTTTTAAATGTCACATGAGAGGTACAACTGCCACATCTCAATACACATGAAGTCAATAAAGGTGCATTTTCCAACCTGACAGCAAAATGCTAATGAGACCGATGAACAAGTTATCAGCAACAAAGAGAAACTGAGAAATGAGGATATCAAGAAAGGAATGTTTTGAAAGATCTCGTGTACACACTTTAGATCTTCATTCAGATAAACATAACATACATATCACATTAGCAGCAGTTGTTGTAGAAGCAGCTAATCATAAATGTCAATAATGAGAGTGTGTTTAGTCTTAGTCCATTCTATTTCAGACCTATTTCGGACCACATCGGACATCTCAAAGTCAGATAAGAACACCTAGATAATTCATTCATAGTTGGATATTTAACACCATGTATACTGAGAAATTGGATCTGAAGCGGATTCTGCATTCTGCGCATGTGCGACATTTTCCTCAGGGGCTTTCTTTGGTACTTTGGTAACGTAACGTTACACAGTACGAGTATTAACTACACGGTTCATTCAGAAGTGTCAGGATGCTACAGTGATGCTGCTGCTGATGTCATAAACAAAGATACACTCACACACCTTCTCTGTCTTCTGCTTTCAGAGTCCACTCACAGCCATGGACCACTCAGCTGTTAAGGACAACCTGGAAATCCTTGGAAACTCTTTAATTGTACATTTAAGATTAAGTTATTGGATTTTGAATAAAGTGCTTGAAACTGCTTGAAATTGTAACTGCATTACTTTCATGGTATATAGCTTGGTCAGTCACACAATTCTGCCGTATATATAGAAGGCTCTCACTGAACATAATTATGGCAAAATATCATCTGATTTGATGAAGTCAAATAATCAGTCTGTACACAAACACTGAAATACATTGCTGCATGTTTCAAAATCACATTCAAGATATTTCCAAACATTTTAAAGGTGCATTTTAAGCTTCTGACTGAAGTCAAATTTGTCTTCATTTAATCAGAAGGATGTAAATCTTAAATGCTTGTAAAATGCTTCAATATGCAGCATGATATGAACACTAAACACTGTACTTGTTACTCGTATTTTCAACAGTTTCAGAAAGTGTGGTAAAAAATATTTTACTCTGTTTTAAATTTCTTACATTTAAGCTACTTAAATTATTTAAAAATAAAACACTAACACTTAGATTAACTGTAATGGACACTTTGAGTAACAATATCTAGGAGAAGTGGAGCTGAGACTTTGTCAATCTAAGTGAAATCCACCTCTGAGGTGGGATTCAAACAATCCTGAAATTTTGGTATCAAGTTGATCCAGGTATCTGCCTTAACTTTTGAAAAACCCAAATCCAGCCTTTTACCTGGATTCAAGGGAGGATTGGATTACCAGATCAGGATTCTGATCTTCAGGATCAGGATTATCTGAATCTGTGTTGAAATACCCAGTTTTCAGATCAGATCTAGATTTAATCCAATCCGACCAGGATAATCCTGTCAGATCAGTTTTGAAATACCGGGCCCAGAGGATCCTCAGTAGAGACAAACAGGAGCAATCAGGTTCCTCTACACATTTGCAGACCTGGGGGATAATATGCAAAAACGTGGACTTGGGTTGGGGGAAGTGACTGAAGGTGGCAGCATTGTTTCCACTGTTTTTTTTGTTTTTTTTTAAACGTGGTCTGGTGTACCTCTTTATGTACAAACCGTCAATCCCAGGGCTGATTTCAAAGACGCAGGGGAATTAGAGCAGACTGGTACGAACATAAAGAACCACAGCTTAGTGGGGTGCATCCACTATGCCACTAATTAGGCAGAGGCCAACAAAATAACTTGTCAATGTGCTACAGTATTGCAGCCACTTCCCACACACACCTGCATTTCACCCTCTATTAGTCAGACAGGCAGGGTGTGTGTGTGTGTGTGTGCGTGTTTTGAGGGTGGAGTGGGAGGTGGTGGTGGGAGGATGGGGCAGAGACTATTGAAAAAGCAAGAGAAAAGATGGCTCAAGTGTGATGATAAAAACCAAGGGCGCCACAGATACAAAAAGAAATAAAATTTCCTCTCCAAAATAAAATGAGTTTTACTCTAAACAGCCTTTATCTCAGTTCTTGCCTCAGGGCCCACATTCTGCTGAATGACTCAAGTTCTCACACACATTTCTCTCTTCTACAAGGGGGGCATTCTGCTGCTTTTCTTGTTTGTGAAAAGAAGCAGAATGCAAGTTATTGAATCAGACCAGGGTTAAATAATTACAGTAAGATTGTAGCATGTTATATTAGCTTTTAGCTATAGCTTTAGAAACTGCTCCCAGAATTATCAGGGACCATTATTACTACTACAGAGATTGGCATTTGTATGGTTGAATTTAGACAGTTCCCCCATACACAAACATGCCCTTGGCTAAAACATTTTATGAAAATTCCATAAACATTATGCTTTTTGCCCTCACAAATGGCAGATTGTCCATGTAGGCCGTGTTTATAAAAGGACTCAACAGCTACACTTAGCCGTATGTATGTCTTTTGAGGCCTGAGTGTAATTTGTAGGCTATTAACTATAATAATGATGATGCAGAGAAAATTGGGCCACATAATTTTCCAGGAAGCTCTTAGAAATCCATAAATCTTCTGCATCTTAATGGTAGATATTTGGTAACAGTGGTAAATGTAATTTTAAGAAATTCAAGTAACTTTGCTTCCCTCATTCACTGTGACCATCAAGCTATGTTTGAGCTATGCAGAAAAAGAGCAGAAAACCTGTTCTATGACAAAACCTCCAGCCATCTAACACAACATTTAAATCAAAACATTAACATGTATCATGTTTCAATTCAAATTAAGACTCTTGCTATTTGAAAATAGACCTCATGTTTTCTTCTTTCTTTCTTTGCGTCAGACCAGCTGTATACTCTCCGGAACACAGCGGGCTTCTGGGATGCTTCTGAAATACACCATAACAATCAGCTTCTTTATAAACCAGTATGAATATTACTACTACTTAGCATTCAAAGTGACCATAGCTCTGTTACTTTGGATAAATACATTATTGAGCTGTGCCACATTTAGACGATATGGACTGTGTATTGACTTTGTATGAAGTGAGTTTATTTGTGCTTGTGAATAGCAAGAGCCTCAAAAGGAAAAGCCTGTGCAGAACTATATATCTATAAATATATCTATAAATACTACTGAAAGCTGCTTGTGTTTGGAAAAGGTGTCCCTCAGATGCTCTACAGTTTGGTGATCCTGATAGTTTGGCTGTTTTTCCATACGTGTTGACAAGTGGTCACATGATCAGTAAACAAGGGAGTGGAAACAGATAAAGTGAGTATGTTTAGCAGAGGGAACCACCGATGGAAACCTGACACAATGTCATCACCAACCAGCAATAGACAAAAATATACTAAAGGTCTTAAAATCTCATGTTAAAAAAATATTTAGATTTTCAAGACAAGACAAGACACCACATGTACATTACAGTCACAGAAAAGAGGAGAGGTAAAGTTCCCCCTTCATAGCAGGGCACTGCATCATTTTCAATGTACACATATCCAAAAAGATTCTCTTTGAAAGAGCCCTTTTTATTTGAGTTTTATAAACAGTTTATGCCCGATATCTTTAAAAATATGTTCCAAAGAAGGAAGTGCTATTTTAAGGTTAATTCCTTAAAACACATTTATCAGCCATGTGTCTGAGGTATGGGGAGTTTGGGGAGAATTAAAAGCCTAACCCTGTCCCTATATACGCCCATCATTATATGGAAGAAAGATGACAGTTCATGGTACCCCCCCTTATGTATAACTGATGATAAAAAAGTGGTTCACACTCTCAGTTCAGTAGATAATGATTGCTCAATGGGCTATACGTTCATGAGGTGTGAAGTAGCAACATTTCCCATTAGGTTTGGAAAACTTTCTCCACCCCTCTTTTGCTACTCCATCTCAAGTGCAGCAAGCCCCTGGCTTGGCATGCAACGGGAGTGTGGGTCACCATGCAGCCTGTTCAGCTGCCAGAGCCCTTTGTGTACAAAGATGTTAATTGGTCCTAATCCACCACTAGAAGCTGTTTTGGTAGCCTGACCTCGCACCCTGAAGGACACCTTGGTGTGAAATACTAAAGAGCCCATTCAAGTGCCAGAGAAAAGAGGCACAGAGCATTCCAACACAATTCAATTTCCCAGCTGAAAGAGGGGGGAACTCGAGGGGACGAGGGGGGTCGGAGCTGGGATGGAGATGGGGGCGCATCATCATTCTGACAATAAATGAGCGCTACAAAGCAGTGGCTGCTGTGATGTGTAGCCTCACAATCATGTCTTAGCCTCTACTTCAAGGGATTCCCACAGCCCCTCTGAACATGGGAATGCTAATTGCCTCAAACCTACAACCAGCTCTCAACCTCAGTGCCCTCCACCACCACCACATGCAACAGTGAGTCAATAAACCAACAAGATAAAATTACTTAAAATCCTCAGGCTCATTCTATAGCCTTTGTTACCATGTTGTTACTGTAACTTTTACATTGACAGCTGGTGGTTGAATCTAACAGAACACAAATAACAAAGCTGTCATAACATGGCCCACCACAGGGCCCCATACCTAATAAAATGTGTGCACTTTTATTAGGTATTAGGTAGGTAATTAGGTACTTTTAGTAGGTCTGCTTACCACACTCTCCACACTTCCAGTGGCCATTACAACACAAAGGTATAGCAAAGGAAGTCTTTTCCATGGCTTCCTTAATACAATACTCTAATGCTGTATGCACGTTTAGAGTCAGTATAATCATTCCACATAATACTGGTCAAGGAGCTCATGAACAAGGAGTTCATGCTAACCAAAAACCAAAAAGACAACTGCAGACAGCAGCCACTCAGACAGATGCATTCCAAAGCCACAGTTACGCAAAGGCTAAAGAGATGACAGAGAAGTTCGTCATGCTTAATCAACCACTGTTTACGGTGGAAATTGTCGGGTCAAGGTAAAGCTTGTCACCCAGGTAATACACACTGCTATAAAAAAGTGTCATCACAATCAGTTACAGTTCGGGAGGACTTTCATGTCTTTAATGGAGACTGCATTTCCACTGCAGAGTTGCTAACTGGAAGATCCCGCGCTCGCTCTCTGTTGTTGTAACTCTATGTCTCCCTACCAAATCTCTCTCTCTGTCTTAGGAGCTGGTACATGAAATAAACAGTCAGAAGTCAGAACACACACACACACACACACACAAGTAGATTATCAGAGTTAAGTCCGTGAATCCATTTGGATGGTCTCTGCTACAGAGACATTTCAGGCTGTCTGTGGAGGTTTGGAGTGTCTGATTGGCAGCTGGAGCGTGACACAAAACCACATATTGTTTAGTACTGCACAAGACTGACTCTGGCTCCACAATGATGTTCGCACCTACAGGTGCAGTATAGTGAAGCAGAAACCACCATGGTTGTTGAGTGCGATGTGGAAGTGCCAAAAAGTGAAGTTCCTTGAATGTCCACTTAAGAACAAGTCAGTCCTGTTAAGTCCCCATGTTCAAATGTCCAACTTGACAGCAGAAATAAACATGTTTACAGCCTGGTACAAAAACAGTTTTGGTCTTTATAGCTAATTTCCCCGTTTATGACAACTGTACTGAGGGTGATTTTATATACAACTCACCTGTTCACATGATGTTAAGGCTTAAGGTTATGCAAAATTAACAGTGCAGTTCACAGGTGTAAAACTGTTCCGCAAAGGGCCGGTGTGGCTGCAGGTTTTTGTTCGGACCAACAAGCAGCACACAGTTTGACCAATCAACTTTCTGAAGACTGAGATCAATTGAGTAAATGAGTCAAGTCTGGTGTGCTGCTGCTTGGTTGGAAAGGAAACCTGCAGCCACACTGGCCCTTTGTGGAACAGTTTGACACCCGTGGCGTAGCTGTTTTGATTGATTTGATTGACAGGTGGGTTTCATTGCAGATGGCTTATTTGAGCAGCCAGGTGTCATTTGGCCTACCTCAGGTCCACTGATCCAGGTTTTTGCCAAATTAGCCAGGACGTGGCAAAGGTTCTACAACCAAGATGCAATCGGCAAGAGCTTCACATACAGCTCTTCAGGAACCTGTGGATGACGTCACGGATATGACGCCCATTTTTTCTATACAGACCCTCTGATTATTGCACCAATTATGCCTAGCATACCTGAAATGTCAGCACCATGGCAATCCCCGTCCACATAGCCCTGGCTTATGTATCACAATGTCAAAAAAAAAAAAAGACAAAATTGTCATTCTGTCACTCACAACGCCATCACACCTCAACACTTCCTGCACATTCCTCTGATAAGACAAGGTTATATTTCTACTTGTTTACAGCTGGCATTAAGAATGGAGATGTCATCTTGTCTTTTGTTGCAGAGGCAGAAAAATTGCTAATTCTATGAAAAATACAAACAGCAACATTGCCACAAAAATGGCAAAAAGCACTGATAAGACGGACGTTTAGAGGCCTAAGAACTTTAAAGTCAAATGTCATAATAAACATTATGATGTTATTATCATGGGTGGGGGTATGTATATTGTTTTCAGCTTAATGAAAAACAGACAAGCAGCATATTGGCTCTTCCAACACCAAAGGCCACAAATCACCTATGTTTCACTGTATAAACATACATCGTACAGTATATGTGCAAAAGCATTAAAACTAGAATAACCATATATAACAGAAGCCATACATGGTACTTTCATTGTATTCAATGAACTCTCATGGATGGAGTACACAAAACTGACTTTCTTTTGGGCAAACAGTTTAAAACATCAATGCAGCAACAACAAAGAACAAAAAGCCCAGTGCTCTCAGTTCACCAGATCGATCCCTCATGGGAAAATGATTTCTCTTTTCTTCAGTTTTACACACATAGTCCCACCTCAGCAGTGCCCAAGAGGTGAACTGCTCTCTGGAACCTCTGTAGCTACTTATCCATCCAAGACCAGCCACCATCTGGTTTCCAAGCAAAGTATAGGGAGAATAGTCATGAAAAAAAGATCGATCTAAATACATCATTAGCTACAGCAAAGGGCAGCAAGACTTGCCATCATTTCACATGCCATGGAGAAAAATAGACACAAAAAACAGAGCTTTGAATCAATGGGACATGTTCATGTTTCATACATGTTCATTTGGGCAGACTGTGGCAAACTCGGATCCAAACTGAGGCCATAGAAGATTAAAGATCTGAAAATACTAACACTTTATTTTTGTCATAGAACATGGTTGTAAGATGTGTTTTCAATGCTGCCGGGCAGTGCACACATTTTATCATCACTACTGCTGTGGAAATGACTTAACTGATAGGGTGTCGAGGATTTTCTTGTCTTAGACAATGCACTCTTACTTCTCTAAATGACCTACCAATCCTCTGATGAACAATGACTGGAAATGAATAATGAGCGGTCAGCAAAACATGCCTGCCACTCTTGGATTGGTTTCTGTTCATACAACAGACAGAAATGGTGTCAAATCCTTAGACTACATTTTAATGTTCTTTTATGAAAAGAATGGCAAACGCCCACAGGAGTTTCTTTTTTTCTACTGACAAGCTAGCTGCTTAAGCCTAATTAGAATGTGGATTATAGAACTGTTACAAAAATAACATTGATTTTATAGAAATTACTTTCATAGTGACAGATGAGACATTTGTTTATCGTGACTACATTATTACCGTTAATTAAATCTTCACAAAGGAGTATAGTGCCTTGCTCCATGTCTTTTCATAGCACTAAATGACAGAATGCACTACTAAAACAAAGACGAGCCATTTCGTGGGCTAATAGCTTTTGTCGCATTTGACATGAGAGAGACAAAGGCCTCTTAAAAGAAAAGACTTGGTCTGATGAGAAATCTCTTTATTTGTTTATTTTCCTGCTCTGTCTCTGAGTGGCTTTTCAATAGCTGCCTCTCTTAGAACTCTGTCAAGTCAATACAGTGGTGAAAAACCATCTCAACATTGTGATCTTATAGACTGTTTCAAGCCTGGCAACTAGCTATACTGAATTAAGTCTCTGATTTCTGACAGATATCTACTGTTTGCTTTAACCTAATAGAGACATGGCTGATTTGGAGGCCATTTGTCATCTGTAGCTTCATGCTCTGCTACACCAAGTCTGACAGGACATATTCTATCCAAAGCCTGGGTAGATGGTACAACGCAAGCCTCAGGAACAAAGACCAAGTGCAGCAAGAAAGGCAGGACATCACCAACAGCCTGGAAAACATCAACAAGACCCCACTGCCAGGGAAGCTCAAGCTCTGGTACCTGCAATTTGGACTCCTCCCTGGGGTAATGTAGCCACTCACTATCTACAAGCTCCCAATAACAACTGTGGAGAAGATGGAGCGACCCATGACTTCATACGTGAAGAAATGACTCAGCGTCCCACACTGTCTGACAAACATCAGCCCCTGCGGCAAAGGGTTCCTTGAACTGCCTATCATGAGCCTCACCCAAGAGTACAAGTGCTCTAAAGTAAGACTCCAGATGACTTTGAAGGACTCCAGAGACCAGACCATCAGCAATGGTGCTCCACCCATGATAACTGGACGGAAATTGACACCATCTGAAATGGTGGAGCTTACTATGTTAGTCCTAAAGCACAGCACGTCCAGTTGGGAAGAGGAGGGTTTGGCCTTAGGGCAAGAAAGAAGTGCAAAGGCTGTCTCTCTTGACAAGCAGGGACAATAGATGAGGTGGGGAGGCTTGGAGCTCAGCTGAGAGAACTCTGGGAAATGGAGGCAAGCAGCATCAGCTTCATCGTCAGAGCCACCTATGATGCGCTCCCATCTCCAAAAAATCCTCAGTAGTTACATCAGTAATGGACCCAACCTATGACCTCTGCCCAACTCCAGCAACTCTCATCACATCTTCACAGGACGTAAAAAACAACCTCATATAGGCTGCTAAACCTGGAGACACAACCAGGTCCTCGAATCTGGCAGCAGCTCTTGAGAGCAAGAGGAATACCACCAACTCCTTGCCCCTAAGATCAACCAGTTCCATCACGGCCCCAACCTTCATCCCAGAGGGACAGGAAAAGCCCAATCATCCCCCCACCAAACCAGAAGCTGGATAGCTAGCCATGGCCCACAACCGGAAGATGCTAGTTGATACTAGCCAGCAAATAATCTTTCCACCTGAGATTGCAGCCACGACCTTTTTAGACCATAGACCTGGTCGACGTCGAGGCATTTGTTTTATTTAGTAATTTAGGCATTTACTCCTCTGACCAAAATCCGAAGTACTTCCAAATGGGGCTTTTTAGGTTGCTTGGAGTCCTCTCTCTCTGCTGCTGAGTTGGGCTCTGAACTTTCTGCCATTTTGTTTTTCTCTCTACCATCTACATCTGCCACAGTTTTTGATGGGTCTCACTTTCAGCAGTGAGTCACGCTGTGCAAGTGTAACTCCTGCGACCTGTCCCTGATCCGTCATACAGTGCGCCCACTGGCAGAGCAGCCGCTGATGGGTTTTTTCCCCCATTTGAATATTCATTTTCACAATCAAATCTGTTTTGTTTTTTAAATATTTGAATATATATTCAAATTTAGAATATTCGTTGTCAGGCCTAGTTTACCATTACATCCCGTGTTTCATGATTCTGTCTGTATTACTTATGTCAAGTCATCAAGTTCATTTGACAATGATAGGCTGTGACATATTGGTTAAGAAAGCTACCATAATTTTTGGACTATAAGCCACTACTTTTTTCACATGCTTTGAACCCTGCGGCCTATACAATGGCACGGCTAATTTACTGGCCAACGGCCACCAGGGGGCACTCTCTAGCAGTAAACACAAAAGTGAGACAGACGTGGGAAAAGATTATGTGCCGAAGAAGACACCGAAAGCAGGTATCCCTAACTTTTTGTGAAAGAAATATTTAGAAAAAATATTTCAAAACTAAAAATACTTGCAATACAAAAAAATAAAATGTCAAAAGTTGTTTAGCCCATATGCCATATACCCTCATCATGGAAAACACACAAAGAAATGCATATGATGCAGCTTTTAAGTTAAAGGCAATCGATCTAACCGTAAAAGAAGGAAATAGAGCTACTGCATGTAATCTTGGCATCTCATGTTGATGGCATACTGACGATTTTCAGGCACAGTTTGAAAAAAGTGTGTAAAAACTAAAAAAAAAATTCTTTCTGTGTAAATATCTCATGTTACATCATGAACACCTGTGGCTTATATTCAAGTGCGGCCTATATATGTACAAAAATTATTTTTTTTTATAAATTTAGCTGGTTTGGCTTATATTCAGGTGCGCTCAATAGTCCGAAAATTACGGCACTCACTTTGATTGGGTTAAAACACCCTCCAAAGTCCAGTTTTTCTCCACCTCATTGTTGTGTTCAGTGTTGTTCAGAGGCTATTCCACAGGTTTTATGAGGATCACGTTACTTGTCATTTAAAGTACTAGTCAACCTGTGAAAATGACATTATAAACTATGAACAAAAAGTAAGGAAATGTGTGTTTGGTAGATTATTTCTTTGTTGTAACGAGGCTTATTGGTAATTAGTGAAGCAACGTGGTTGTGTTGGTCACTCTGGAACGAACAGCACGCCCAAGCTGATCCTACAAGTGTTCCTGTTGGCTGTCTATCAAGCATCCAACAGCACGAGACTCAGTAAAAATGCATTATGATTAGCTACATACTAAAATAAACATATTAAAACCTATGCTACAGTGAAGTGATAAATCTCACAGACTGTTTCCAGTCTGGCTATCATATCCAGGACAGTTTAATGTTGAGAAATATTTCTATGTAGTGACAAAGACTCGATGTCTCTCTCACATATCCTCCAAGAGCAGAAGTTGGAACTGAAAGAGGAACAGGACCACCTCATTCTGCCCAGCAATACTGTTCCAAAATGACTACATTCCAGAATAACTGTCAGCTTTAAAAGAGTACTGAAAGCTACTTGAGGCGTGTACTCTGCAGGCCATAGTGGTTGGCAGTCAATCTGAAAGAGTCAACATGTGGCATCTCGTGACCTAGCCCTCCTGCCGAGGAGGCCTGAAGGTGAGCTGACACTCAGCTCAGTCAACAGGCATTAACACTGGCAATCGTGTCAACACAATGCATTTCTGTATAAATTCTATGGCTTTGCACTGAAATCAATAAAATCAGACCTGCAGGCCTCTGTGAATGCCCTCCTCAAACAATAGCAGTGCTGGGGACATTACAGCTAAAATAAAATGAATTCTCTGGCCACCAGTAGAGTCTTAAAGCATGAAGCACTACCTACAGTATTTTAAGGATCACATCAAAAGTTCTGTAACGGTTTTCTAAGATTATCATCTGGCTCGGAATTGTTGCCTCATCATCAGAATGGGCCACTGCTGTTTAGTAATGTGTTCGAGAAAAGAGGAGAGCCATTCTGCTCCAACTAAATTAGAGAATTTCAGAAGTAGGATGGTTAGATGTTTTTAGGATAAGGGTTTTATCACATGTTGCATCCTCTATGCTTTAGCTCTCAGACGGGTCCATTAAGTCATTTCCTTCTAGTTTGCTAAGAGGCTTTTAGTCCATGCTTGCTTCTGACACTCGCACAAAGAAAAAAACATCACCTCGCTGGCTTCATGGCTAAGGCCACGTTCAACAGAATAATCACAGTCACAGTAAAGACACAACAAATCTGTTTTTCATTTAAGAAGCAAAATATCTAAAAAATAAAGTCAGGTTGATTTCAGCTTCTGTGAATAGTTACTGACTGACCTTTGCACAATAGTAAACTGAATATCTGAAAAAACAAAACATCAACTTTTCAACTTTGTGAAACTGTGATGAGCATTTCCATAATTCACAGGTATACCAATATGAAAACAACTGTGCATTGCATCCATAAAATCATTTTAGATATAATTATTAAGTCATTTTCATTGATACAATCAACAAGTTCCTTAATCTCTCTGTTCTCATCAGCACAGACAAAGTGCCAGTTTAACAGCTTGAGACAAACTACTGGACTAAAGTAACAGAATCCATCTGGCTCACACACAGTAAATTTGTTTGATTGGACATTTTCTGTATTGGTAATAAGCTTTTGTCAGCAGCAATAAATTACTATAATTACTATAATAACAACAACAACATCATCAACAACAACAACAGCAACAATAATAATAATAATGAAGTGTTTAAGTGTATTTGTTTTAATAATAAAAATAACAAAACAACAACAATCATAACAATAACAATAAGTAAGTATTATTTATTATAATAAGTATTATTATCATTGTTATAATAAGAAGAATACGAAGAAGAAGTAATAATACATTTTTAAAAATGTTTTCCATCAGGAACAACTGAACATTCTCTGCCCTCATCAGCGCTCATGTGATCGTGTCACATGACAGATCATTCCATCGTCAGCAGTCTGTGCTTCACAGGCTGTGTCGTCTATCTACCAACATGTATGAGTAACTTCACACAGTAACTGTACGGCAGTAAGGACGCTCTGAAGGCACTAAAGCTTCTGTTAGATAAAGATGTGAAAGATAACAATAACAGAGTTCACGCTGTCTCATTCATTCACGTGACTCCGTGTCAGCTGATTGTCTGCAGTGTTAGCTAATCCATTGACATCGACATTTAGTTGTGTCGGATCTCATAATGCTGAGCTTGTGTGTGGTCATCGCAACTATGACAATAATGCATTCATTTCGACATTACAGTGACACATAACTGGTGTTTTCTGTGCTCAGTAAAGTAAATAAATACAGTTAAGGCTGAGTGTAGCACAGCGTTAGCGTGCTAGCTTAGCTTGTTTGCGATTTGTCACGAGCACGAAGCTATTTTTAGAATTATTCTGTTAGGCAAATGGGAATGACAGTTAAACTGAGTATCTGTTAACACATACTGAAATTCGTCGTCTGCGTAAACAGTTTTAATCGTTATTCACAATTTGTAGCGTTAGCTGTTTGGCTTGCTAACATTACGGCCTCCGGATGGTGCGTTCCCGTTCACTGGGAATAAACACGGCATATCGAAAATCGAGGCTGAAGATTTCTTTTAACATTGACAACAGCACACAGTTGTGGACTGGGTCATGGTTATCATTGTTGTTATAGTTCATTATTATATCTGGAAGTAAAATCGTCCTGAAATGAAGAATTCAGGAAGTTCTTGAAGTCAATTCGGATCCCTGAATCAGGACCGTTACCGTAATATTAAATATTAATATAAAGCATTACTGTTTCCAATTGAAATTGAAACCAGATTAACTCTACATATAAACCAATTAACTATATATATTTAATCAGCATAACAATATTCTGGGTCGCTTTCCTCACCGCTCGCTTGTCATTGAATGCAGCACAACAACCTTCTTAGCCATTAGCTAACGCGCAGCTACCTCCAGCAGCCTGCTAACGTCACGTACTCAGCCTGGGTTGAGAGATGTAGTTTCGGGTCACAGCCTGGGTGTGCGTCCTCGCTGCTGCTGCCAAACCGTTGATGTCCATCGCCCTGTTTGCCACAAGTGCCGTCATTGTCGGATAAAGACACAAACCTGAGGAAGCTAACGTTACGATGTGCTTTGCTAACTGCTGCTGAAGAGGATAAATGACAGCAGAGCGCCGGTCATGTGACTCTGAGGAACCGGATGTTTGATGAAGCCAAGCGAGGAGCGCGCATGTTGTGCGCGCATGACGGTGAGTAGGGTACTTAATCATGTTTATAAATCACAATGTGCAAATGTGTCAGATTCTATAACAATACGCACCTGCATACAGGTAGCTAGCTGTAATATGAAAAGCCATAAGCTGATCTCGTGCATAAGGAGGATGTTGGTGAAAATATGATGAACATTATTCTTTTCTTTTAGCATTTATTCTTTGTTATTTGCTGACTGTATTTGGCAGACACAACAGGCTGACTTGTCATCCCTTTATTGCCTTTATTAAGATGACGTATGAAAATATCAGCCATAAAATAGGCCTAGGGACTGCCAGAGCAGTCAGCACTTCACAGTCCAGCTTCAGCAAGCTTAGTGTGAACATGCATTCATCAAATATAACTTTCCAATCCACAGAACAACACACAGTTTAGGAGCTTTTCACAGAAATCAAGCCACAACAATCAGCAGACACAGCACACAAACATAAAGCACTCACAAGTTATTCTATTGATCATTCTAGTTCTATCAGTGATCAATAAATAGACAGGGAAGCAGTATAACAGTCATGCAGTCATGGTCCCCAGATGGACCAGCTTGCTCTCTGCATCAATGTTTTCATACGGTTTAGTTGAGTCCTAATGATTTATTGGTAGTTCAAATTAGTGTTGACTTAACAATCTTGCATTTAGCTGGTGCAACAGGACTCGTAAATGCAAGTTATGTTTAATATAAAATGTAACATTTAAATAAACATACACTTTACCTCTGTGAATAGCCAGTGATCCGCAGCAGGGGCACGGCAGGGTTTAGAGTCTCCTGTGGCAAGCACATGCTGGACAGTGTCAGCACATATAAACAGTGACAGTTCAGTTGTTCTGTAAACATTACAATATGCTTTTGTCATGACAACTGTCAAATTATCAAGTCAATTAGAAGATGTGGAATTCAAGCACTGATCCTTAATATGCTTAATACTGTAGTGACTATATATTTTCACATACTGTCACAGTAACTTCCAACTTCCCCATTCTGTTTCTCTGAGTTTGCTCTGGAATGCTTATTGTGAAATATACTGTTTATGTGTTATATCTAATGTATACATCTCTCACTCTCCCTCTCTCTTACTCTCCCTCTCTTTCACACACACACACACACACACACACACACACAAACTCACATTCACCAACACAATGTCCTGGTGAGTGAACTGTTGAGTGACAGGTAAAATGGCATGATTGCACGCTTTTTCCCCTTAAAAACTCTTCGTTTCCTGTTTTCTCATTTTTGATCCATTCTCATTTGACGCAGCATGTTCTGCACAATAGCTTGTAAGCGACTGTTTGAAGATGATTTTGAACCATGCCCCCTGCACAACCAGCATACTGGCAGTTACACATCACATAGAGACACGCACAGCTCTCTGATGGTGGAAAAGCACTACAGATTGAAGTGGTAAGCACTGCTGTGGTGAGGCTGACGGCAGCCCCTAGAGAGCTCATCCAAATGTTTCAGGCCGCATGCAAAAAATAGCAAATTAATGCTAGTGAAGAGCTTCTGCCTACAGGAGCAGTGCCCTCATTTTAGAAAAGCCATTTTTTTCCCCAGAGTCTTTTATGATGAGTTCACAGGGGTATGATTTCCCTCAAACTCCTCAGATCCAACTAACAAGACAAGTAGGTATCATAATATTCATGATTTATTTTGTTTGCCTGCTGCTGTTGTTGTTAAAGGGCTCACACAGCATCCCGAGGAGCATCAAATTTAGCAGTTCTACAGCACACCAGGTATCACATCCAGATAATTGGCTATGCTAAGCCATGCTATGCTATGCTATGCTATGCTAAGCTACATTACATTACAGTATGTTGCATGCTACATGCTTATGTTATCCTGTGTTATGCTATGCTATACTATGAATATTTGAAATATGAATAATGAGTAAAATGATTAGTGTGAGAATAGGTTGCATTTAGGGTTTGTTGTTTTGCTTTTCAAGCACAGAAATGAGCATTATATTGCATGTATGTATTTAGATCCAGTCTCACTGGTCATCAACCTCCTTTGCAGCTTGAACAGGCAGCGAAAAAGCTCTGTTACAATGAAAAGGCACTGGTACATACTAGTGTTAATCAGGTCTTTTGACTAATGTGTATATTCTAGAGATGTAAGGGTTAGCGGTATTACAGTAAATCTTGGTGAAATTTTACGTGATAAAAATGACCGTTTATGTTTAAATTAATCTCATTATCGGGATGTGTAATAACAGCCTCATCCAAGTCTCGCAAGTGACCCCGCGATGAAGGCGTGAATGCGTAGCTTGTAACGAAGGCATCAAGAATGAAAGCATGGCAGAAAATGCTGGCAGCACGCAGGGAGCTTTTCACCCACTAAAAGGACGAAATCTGAGCTCTGGGCGTATTAAGAACACAATTAAGAATATCGCGATCATATCATTAACCGCAATAATCTGATCAATATAATCGAGATGTCAACTTTCCCATATCGTTACATCCCTAGTCTATTCATTTTAGTATATTATTTATTAGTTTAGTCAGTGTTTAGTGTTGTATTTTTATTATTTACATCATATCATCACTTTTTGAGTTATTTTAATCTATCGCAAGGTTAGTGTGATAGGCACTGTTTCCTCACATAGTGTTCATGTTACTGCTCTGTGCTCTGCATTTACATACTGCCTGTTTGTACAGGTCTGCTCACCTGCAGCATTATGCAGCCACCTGCTCATTCAAAAACTGGACTCGCTCATTGTTCAGTAGCATACTTTTTTATTGTCTGGGTTCAGCTCGAGAGGAGAGACTGAATCTCAAGTGGATAATGCAGTGACGTGTTTTTCAGTGAAAAGTTTTGACCATCAACATTCATCCTGAAATGTATTAACTCCTTCCAATAGCAACAACAAAAGATAACTGACAGAAAGTTAGGTTGACATTACACGTACAGCAGTTGATGATGTCATGCTAGCTTACCTTTTCACAGATATCGGCATGCAGCCTGCACAGTTTGTTCCCACTGTTGCTGTTTCTTGTCGTTTTTATCCAATGAACTAAATGAACTTCTGTTCAAGGAGAATGTTCTAAGAGCTGCAGTGTCTCTGTCAGATGATTGCAGATCACTGATCAAACTTAGCATTAAAACGCTAATTCATTCATTTGTCCATGTTGTCCAGGTTAAAGGTTACCTTTGATTTAGAATTTGTTTTAATCTTGTTTATGTTTTGAAAAAAATGGTTGTCACTGAATATTTTTAGTCATAGTCTCAGCTCATAAAATACTGTACTCCACCTGTACAGCAGCAAACAGCAGACACTGTTAGAGAACAGCTGCTGAACAGAGTGAAGCATGTAGCAGCTAAAGAGACTTTTTCTTTGTGATATCTGCACTATAAGAAAAGATACGCCATATCTACTCAATAAAAATGAGGCAACAGATTACAAGCAATATTATTAATCATATTTCACAATGTTTGGTATTGAGTAAATATGAATTAAATGACTTAATAGTTCGATTGATTTTATATGAGTAGATATGAATAGAAAACAGTACTGAATTAATTAAAACCTAAACAAAATATTGAGTTGATTTGAAGAAGAGAAACTCCCTAATGTGTAAATACTACTGATAAAAAATAATTTAATTCCACATATCAATGCTATATAATTGAGTAATAATTATCTACATTAATCTGTACATTAATTTGAATTTAGTCAATGCAATGAATTACATCTAAATATTCTTCTTTCTTAGGAATAACTAAGTAATGACTAACTACTGGAGTCTGTAATGCTGTAGAAGATCAGCCCTTGTTGTCGCTCTGAATCCACAGATTATGCTGCCACCTCTTTTGTCTGCACCTACAGTAAGGAAAACACACAGTTTTAGATATGAGCAGTGCCTTTCACCTTCACATTTCTACAGATGAAAATCAACCCCTGTGAAAAATATTCACACATTTATAGATCCTGGATTTTTAATGAGGGAAAAGGAGTTGATGTTTTCAGAAACTCCTTTAGTATACTGTTTAGCTGTAAAATGTTAAGCATCCTCCCCTCCTGCTAACATTAAGTGCTAACCACTGTGCACCTGACATTACCATGTTAAATTTAAGAGAGTTATGCATGAAAAAAAATAAAATTGTGGCTCTGACTTCATGTGTGTTTAAGTAAGTTACCATCACATTTGCAAGTTGCAACAAAAGAGCGAAACAACATAGAGAAGTTACGTTACCTGCCTGGGAAGACATAACAAGCTCCACACGCAGGAAGTAAAGGCAACAGAAGTGCGGCAAGTGCAGTTCGTAATATAAGATGCTCTTCAAGTGATAACCCCGACAAAAAATATACTTATTTACACAATTTCATAAAAACATACGGAGGCAATATCAACACGCAGGAACCTTGATAGCGGAAATGCTAACCCGCATCCTCCAAAATTAAAATAAAAAAAACAAAAAAAAAACACACTTTGACAGGAAGTGCTTTTAAATTAAACTTTACCTGATTACATTCATTTGAATTTGGATTTGGAATTACATTAACATAATGCTTATATTTTCTTTAACTACAATAGGTGGATTTTATTCCAAACATTTTTATTTGAAATTCAATTTAATATTTGCCTCAAAATCAAAAACACAATTATATTGAATATATTTTACCTAATACATTAATTAAAATCACCACAATCATTTCTTACAGTGTGGTGGAGACCGAAATATAGGAAAAAGCTGAATGGGTATTAAAATTATAGTAATAAAATGTACCATGCAGTACTGCAGAACAAAGTCATTGTTAGAAGTTTGACATTAAGAGTAAAAAGAAGTTTTATCTAATGCTAGCAACTTTATTCACGATGCCCTGAGTGTGGTGGCTCTGGTTTGGATCTGCTGCCACAAAGGGACTTAGTAAAACAAAGTTGTTAGTCCTTATATCAAATGGCCTGTAGTAGTAGTCTGCGGTAATTTGAATATTTTGAAATGAATCCTGTACTGATGTAGACTTGAAAAGTGTGATCCTGTCCTTATATTGGGGATGTGCACTTGCAGGTTGCTGAACAGTGTTAGTAGTATTTGTGTCGAAGTCCAACTTTCACTCTCCTTCTAGCTCCATATTGGTCTCCACCACCTCCTGAGAAAATTAACTGGCTCTTTAGCTGCTAAATGTTCCACTGTGTCTGTGTCTGCAATAGTGTAACATAATTGGGACCTTCACCGGACCTGGTGCAAATATTTTTTTGTGGCTCCACAAGTGCAAATGCTTGTGCACACACACACATACACATGCATGCATGGAAAAACACAACCTCACAGACAACTGCTACATTGCCATGTAGAGGCTCATGATATAACTCCCATCCTGAAAACCCAGTTAGAACCTGTCAGTGCAGGGCAACAGAACTGAAGTCACCTAACTGTTTAACTGTTTGTTCATATTTGACTGAGAAGTGTTCAACTGTACCTGCACATGATCTTAATGACAATAAAGGTGTATTTCATTGAAGTGGAATGGCATCACCAAAGTTCCTCCCCCCAGCCCTAACCCTACAAAAATATATGACAACCATTGTGATTAATGTGAATTAATGGAGTTAAGCAAGGCCAGGCCAGGTCAGGCCAAGCCCGACTATTAATGTGTGCTGTTGTGGTTCTGGGCAGGTAGTGTACTGTGTACTACAGTAGCTAGTACTGTGAGTTTATCTGAAACCAAAACACTGAGCTCAAAGAGACTGAAACACTTCATAGAGCTGAGGAGATTTACATCTTCAGGTTAATCACCCCAAAAAAACGTTTTTACATTTGATCCATAAAATGAAAATATTCCTAATGCAGCTTTAAATAGGATTTGTTCCATGAATGAATAATCAACCAAACAGAATGTGAATGTGCATGCAATCCTGGCTAACACTACTATATATATATATATATATATATATATATATATATATATATATATATATATATATATATATATATATATATATATATATATATATATATATATATATAATTTTACTTTGTACATAATACTATTTTGTATTTATTCTGTGTAGTCATTGATAACATTCTTGGAATTGTAGCAAGAAAAGCAACAAAACTGCAAAGTGTGTGCCAGTAATAGCCACAGCAGTGTGTGCCACAGTAGTAAGAGTGCTGCAGTTGTAATTAAACATTGTAGTATTTCAACATTTGGGATTAGGGTTAGTGCGTGGCTTTATGGGAAGCGTTTTACTGAATACACAAGTGGAACCTTTGCTTTTCAGGACTTCCCGCTCCCTTCACTGCTTTGATGACTTAATGGGATTAATTATTCTTTGAAGAAACAGAGGGACTAAGCTGTGCAGGTTTTTCACAGGCCTGGGATGCCAAGAGGGGAATCCTGCAGATTCTTAGCAGTGCACAGCTTAATTTTGCAAGACCAGTGTGCCAAACGAGGGTTGCTTCTTCAGACTTGTTGCCACATTAATCCCCAGCTTCACTTCATGGCTCAAAAAGGACAAGGCCAAAAAAAAAAAGCTATATATATTAAAAACAAGACAGGATGTAGCCTTTCTTTCACTTCCCAAGAGCTTAAAAATCTGACCATGTGATGGGAGAAAATGTGTTGGTGGTCTGCAGCTATGACAGCCCTGTGCATTCACACACACACACACACACACACACACACAGGCATGCACAATCTCTAACTGAAACCCCTCACTTATACAAAACCCCAGCCTTCCTTCTAATTGGACCTAGGGTAAGGGGAGAGAATGGATGGGGGTGGCTGTGGGGGGTGGAGAGGGGGCAGGAGGCGTAAATGTGACCTCTTTTTTTTCCTCTGGGGAGATTCCCAAGACACAGTGGGGAGGATTGGTTCCTTTGGGTCTGCTCACAATAGAGCCTCAGTTTTCTCTGTTACTGGACAGTCCCTGCATTTCTACTGTGATTATCCAGAAGAGGCAGAACTAAACTCAGAACAGGACATAAAATTGTCTGAATGTTACAAACATACTTCAGCTTGCAGTTGTATCTTTGTAAACCACAATGTGCCACAGCGCTGTGTTCTCTTCCCCCAAAGTTCATGTATTGCTCTGAAGTCCATTTCTTCTGCTCACAGACCACTTCAGTCCTTGTCTTCAATAAAGGTTGCACTGAAACACTCTTACTGATGTAAATGTACATAAGTAATATCAACAAAATATATTTTAATTGAAATAATACTAATACTAAGTATTAACAGTATACATTATGTGTTCTAATGTTGTAGCTGGAGTGGTCACAGCAGAGCTTTAACCATTTAAAATATTGCTGGGCAGCATTAGGGTTAATCTTTAACAATGCATAATGTTTAATAAGCAGACCATATGTTTTATGTGTAAAATATTAAACTGCAGTCTGTTTCATATACAGTGTCTGTTATGTGTGTTTGAAAGAGGACAGTATTGTTCTCTCTTCTTGTGAAACCACAACTCTGCCACGGCACACCGGGCTCACCCAGCACCTTTCCTGATGGTTCCTGAACAGTCCAAATAAGTATACAGATTAAATGTGCACAGAGCACGCCCCCAGAAATTGAAGAAATATGCAAAAGCTGAGAAAAGGTGATTACTGACCTTAGAAGCAGCAATTTCAGGAAAAAAATGACGAAACGACTAACTTTTTCCACATGGCTAATAGGCTAATAATTAAGACTGTGAAATGTGGTTGAAAGCTTTTTTTTTTCAAATAGTATGAATGATATTTCTGGCATGTATAATAATTTACATCAATCTTGTAAATTACACATTATGATGAGATTGATTCCTTTCCATAATGACTGTCCAACAGGAGGAAAATGCTGTAATATTAATGCACTGACTTCAAATCACAATTAGTTTAATTGACACAGATGTTACACTTACTACTAAAAACAACACTGTCCTTTACTTCCTTATCTGTGATTGATGTGTTTTGTGCTAGTGTGTTTTGAGGAGAATATTAACTCCAAATTAAAATATAGATGAAATGGTTTTTCTCACCTAAAATGCGCCACCGTGGCACTTTTCACGCCTAACTGTCGTATTCTGGTTCCTTATCAGGCAACAACAACCTGTACTAACCGGAAGCAAAAAAGTAAAGTAAAGCTCCCACTACTGCTCATAAAGATTAATGTTCTCACGGTCTTCATGACTGAAAATGAGCAAATAAACATTTGAGTCAACGCTATCATCTGGATAAATCCAAACTGTAAGCATCGTAATATTTTTAAAAATCGGGTCCCATCTCACATTCTCCACTAGTCGCTGTAACATCAGGCAAATATGAAATCAATTAATTCAATTTTTTTTAAAAACTAATAATTGATACTTAATCTGCTTTAATTAATTTTGAAGCTAAAATGTCTATGGTTCTCTGATTCCAGCTTCATGTGAGGATTTACTGCTTTTCTCTGCTCAGATCTTTGTAAACAGAAAAAAACAAAATGCATGAAGACGTCACTTTGAAAATGATGGCAGACATTTTCTGACATTCTATAGATAATAATTAAATAAATGAAATAATTAGTTATTGTCCTCTTTTTGTTCACGTCATGACTGCTGGTAACTCTTTTTTGAAACCTCTAATTCCAATTTGTATTGCTACTATTAATAATTTGACTTCTAACCAGAAAATCTACATTTCCTTCCACTTCAAAATGAGTGGTAATAATTACCTTGTAAGTCATATTAATAAACTATTTTTCAAAAACAGTGAAAAAGAACTGTGAGGAGCATACACATCAGGCCGTGGTGTGTGAGGTATAACAGTCATGAAATTTATCACAACTTGATTCATAGCAACATGTATGAAAGAAAAATGAAAAACACACCTGTCTTTGTCTGTAGCCATATACATCATATATATGCACATTTGTACCACACATTTCACAAATTTCAAGATATTTCACAACAACAGCACCAAAGAGCTTTTGATTGATTCCTCAAGCCCACTAATACATTCATTCATTCATTATTTTCCAGATATACTAATAATCTATTAATTACAGAAGAGAATAATTTACAATAAAATAACAATTTTAAGGTACATTTCTCATTTCCAGTACTTTTATACTACAATAATTCCACTCAGTCTCCACCATGCATCAGGGCTGTGGATTTTGAAAATTTCACACTGGGAGGAAAGGTTATTATATTGTCTTAATGACTGATCTGTTGCCTTGTGGTATTCAACAAAGCAAGCAGTTTACTAAGGCTGAAAAGCTTTTCTTCAGGAGTGCCCCCTCTCAGCAACTCATTCCTGCACTTAGCTCCAGCATGGAATAGAAAATGTACACCAAAACTCTGAGTAGTCACAGTGGTATTAAAATCACAGACAAAGAAAATCAGGTACTGCATCTTGACAAAAATGCCACAAAGTGAAGACTTTGTTGTAAAATGTTAAAAATCCCTGGGGCGGTGTTTAGCTCAGTTGGTAGAGCAGCCGCCCCATGTATGAAGGCTCAGTCCTTGCTGCGGAAGCCCAGGGTTCAAATCTGACCTGTGGCTCTTTCTTGCATGTCATTCCCCATCTCTCTCTCTCTCTCCACATTCCTGTCACTCTTCAGCTGTCTCTGTCAAATAAAGCTTGGAAAGGACAAAAAAATAATCTTTAAAAAAAATCCCCACCAAACCATAGAGAAAACAACACTGAACAATTGAACCATCGTACTGTATGACAACACCTTCTCTGGATTATGTTTTGGTTGGGTCCAAACTTAATACAAACGGATATACAAAGATCTTTTTGTATGCTTTTTTGTAAGGCATCTGCATAAGCAAATGCATTGGGTTTCCTGCTGTGACCTTCAAACAGGGGCATTTTTTCAACTCCAATTCAGTGTTTGAAATTGGCCTTGCTTGTTCATTCATAATGCTGCATTTTCATTTTTTTATTTGCTGATTTGATCTCACAAACTGCTGCTGCTGCTCAGGTGTTTGACAACTCGCTTTCTTTCTCTACATCTACTCACTGCAGTGACATGCATCTATTCAACACGATCAAGTAATAAAACACAATTTAGAAATGTACCATCACTTTACACTCTGTCACCAATCCTATACTTCCTGCTATACACTATACCACTTCTCTTGGAGCGACAGAGCTTTTGTGGTATGAAGCAGCCATATTCTCTGGCCCCCTGTTATTTTGAATGAATAGATAGGACATTTGTTTCACAGAAACCCAAAGGCTATCAGTAATCACACAGTGTGCCTCTGTATCAAAGTCCTATATGACTATTTTGTGCAAAATCTTTTCACTGCCATCCCGTCTTTGTTAGATGAGCTTTTGGAGGTCTTTGTTTTCTTCCTGGTACAAGGCGCCAGATGTGCAACTGGAATACATGAACTGCTGCAGAACATGACACAGACAGATGAAAGAGAATGAGCAAAAAACAATCAAAGACAGTAAAAGCCGAGAGAACAACCAGAACATGTCCAGAGGAAGCAGGAATCCATCTATGTAAAAACAAAGCATCATTCCAGAATTTTCTTGTCCATGGATTCTTTCCCATTGGTCCGCGAATAAGGCTCAAAAGCAGAGGAGCTCAAGTAGCGGGCGGAAAGTTCTTGCAGGTTGCCGGCAAGCGAGCCAGCCATGGACAAGGGGTTGGAGGAAATACGGCTGGCGACACCACTGAGTAAGGACGGCATGGGAAAGCTGAAGAGGCTATGAGCTGCCGGTGAGCTCTGCAGGCCTGCCACTGTTCCTGAGCTGGTGACGGCAGGTAGAGGAGGACTGCTGCCCGCTGTGCCGGTGCTGCCACCACTGCTGCTGCTACTACTGCCGTTGTTGGCCATAGCCATGGAGGGAGGACGCAGGGCAGACCCAAGTGTGCCACTGCCACAGTGGGGCAAGAGGCCCGGCAGGCCAGGAGGCGTCAACAGGCGACCCTGCTCAAGCAGTCTGAGGACACTGCAGGTCGCTGCAGTTTCTGAAACCACTGAACGCAGCTCCGAGTCCTTCCCCTGGTCCTTCTTCTGCTTAGTGCGCCGGTTCTGGAACCAGACCTTCACCTGGAGAGGAACACAGATGAGAGAAAACCCTTTTGAGATGCATGCTAAATGTAGTATGTAACATACCTCATGTGCAATTACATTATTATTGAAATCGTCAAAACAGTATTTTTTTTTTAATGTTGGTGGAACAGTACAGGAATTCACGGTGACTGAGGCCAGTGATCATAATCTGATGATCTCAGGATAATTGCATCATGAGACATATAACTTTTGCTTTTACTCAACACCTTTGTTCTGAAATCCTCCAACCAACATGCAGATCAGACTAATGTGTAGTAGCTATATATGCAGTGATGCGCGCACACACACACAGGTGATGACTGTAGACGTCTCTGATGACAGGCAGCAGGTTAATTCAGTCAGAACTTGCTCATAGATGGCCTTTCATCTGTAAACCACTGCTTAACATCGTCAGGCGCTTACACGACAAGAGAGTCACACACAATCCACATAATCATCATTTTATTTATTTTTGATTCTTATTGATCATAATACAAAATGTTGGTATGATGTTTTTTATTAAACATTTATTTGAGATTGACAGGGAATTAATCACCAATAATTTTGATAATTAATCAGGTAATTGATGATTGTTTAGGTCAATTATGGAGTGATCAAGCATTTCTTTGAGTCTTGAGAAAACCGCTATATACAGATCTTGTGCACTGGGAGAGTTTCCACAGTTTTTATTTTACAGATGAAACGGAAAAGTTTAAAGAATAAAAACCCTTCATTCTCTTTACAATCAAAATGGCCACTATTAAGCGTGACTTCAATGACTTCTTTTAATTTTCACCACTGCAAATTTACAGTACAGCTTCCAGTATTAAAACAGACAACAGACTTTGAAGTTTGAAAGATGCCTGCCATAAATGCGACTGACACAATCATAACATCTGCAACATCTGAAATGGTATTCCTATAGATTCCAGTATGTGTGTGTGTGTATGTATATATATAAACCTAAAATGCATGCACTCTTAGTGAATTTATTAAACTGAGCACCAACCGTGTAATTTAACACTTCCCAAAGTCATTCGTCTAATTCAACAGATCCATTTAGGTGTTCTGTTTCACATCATTATCATCTTTTTAATTCAATTAATGTCAAAACGGGAACAAATGCAGTCTTTTCTGTCTAATCACATCTGATTACTTTCATACGGGACAAAATGTAAATATATCAACCAACAGAAAGCCTAATCAATGCTACTGCTAGTCCAATCACATTTGAATATTTTTCATTCACTACACTAGGTGGTTTAACTCTTCAGTAGTTGCTAACAACCATTTCATGCCCTGAGAAGAATAACTCAATATTTTCTGTTTGCGATGTAAAGACTGCTCAGAAGGAACAACTTGTTCATTTTAGAGGTTACATTTTCAGTGTGAAGAAAACAACAAGGTGAAGCTGGTAGATCAAACAAAGATGATTAGGTGTGCACACAGAAAATGGCCTTAATGTAACAACCTGACAGTGCCAGAGAAGAAAATGTTAATTTCACCACGTTGTCATTAAAAGGCATTTCACCAGGACAAGAAGCAGACATTGGAAGAAAATTCTGAAGCCTTTGTCCTGCCTAAATAGGGGGCAAAGGTTGTTTTCTATATAACCTCTATGTGAGCAAAATAACATCTTTGCACACTTAATTAACTTGTTTTGAATTTATGTAAAAAGAAAGAAAGAAAAGCAGCAATTGTGTCAATCAAATAAAAAAGAGAAATAATAAAACAATTAAAATGTAAAAAGTTTTTTTTAAAAAAACAAGTAAAATTGACATAGCAGTTAAAAGCAACAGTGACCTTGTTGTACATCGACAAGCAGATTGAAGTTGTCGGTTGTGAGAAAAGCTTGACCTTGAGTGGAGGTCTGCGAGAGCCACATTGAGAGTCACAACGCATTAGCACCAAAGACCACGCCGACGGCTCTGTTAGCCGTTTTGCACATTTTTCCAAAATAAATAAATAAATAAATAGAAACTCTGGCTGAAAATAGACCAAAGCTTTGAAGCAAGCGAACAGGGTTCAGGGTTCAGTCCAGATCACACCAGGTGATTGGGTGACTTGCTTTGGAATGTGGTCTCAAACTCAAAAAGTGGAAATGCAGTTCACCCACAGCGGACACTGCATGACCCACAGCTGACCTCATACGTATGACACGAGCAGCCTCAGGCAATAATGTCAAACACTCTGCAAGCTATATCAACACTGCATTAGATTTATTCATACATACAGACCAACATATTTCTGTGCTATATATCCATAATCTAAATTCAAAGTTAGTCACACTAGTGCTGAGATTCAAATTCTTAATTAGAATCTACAAGCACTATTAAATAAACTGACAGGTGTGTGAATACTAATACTCAGCAACAACTGTAAGTTCTTCATTATTACTGATGCCATTAGGTTTGACACTGTATGTACAACAGGCTTTTGACAATGATCAGCTGTGAAACAGACTAATTATTTCCTTCCACGCAGACTCTGTAATTATGTTTGTGAGTTCACTTCTTTAAATAATACAGACTTTATCATTATTTGTGTCAGGGCTTTAAATTAGATTAGATTTGTAAATTCACCATCTGTGCCAGTGGTCCTAAAAGAGTATAAGTTAAAATAGATGATAGTGTTTGGTGTAGAGGAAAAAACATTCAATTCACGCTGAGCACTATTGCTCTTTCACTTCAAAATAAAAGCATCCATCATGTCTTTTGCACAGTTGCTTTTCCACTTTGCTTGTAGGTACAGTTCTAATGAATACACACCTGAGTTTCAGACAAATTGAGCTGGCGGGCCAGTTCTGTCCGTTCCCTCCCAACCACATACTGGCACCTCTGAAACTCCATCTCTAACCGGTAGAGTTGCTCTGCAGTGAAGGAGGTTCGGGTTCGCTTGGGCCGGTCCAAATCCAAACCCTTGGGCAGGATGATCTCTCGGATAGAGCCTTTAGCATCTACGACAAATGAGCACTTTAAATTAACAACAATGGGACAAGTAACAATTCAATACATGCAACATATTCCTCACATGTTAAGATAATTAGTAATTAGTAATAATCATCCTCATTATTATCACTATAATTGTTATTATTATTGTCATTATTATTAAAAGTAACACAGTAATGGAGGTGCTAAGAATTCAGATTTAATTCAGCTTCATCTTTATATTTTGTGTAAATGTGTATTTAGACAAAGTGCAACTTTGCCGCAAATACTGTGTTTGAATTATGACTGTATGTTTGAAGAAAACAGAACACATACATTTATGTCTACAGAGAACAAATGAACAAATGTGTACAAATTATAAGGGAAAATTACATTCAAATATATTCAATAAATCTATAATAATATATAGGCAGAAATATGTTATGCATATGTATATTTCACCCATGTGATCCATACCAATGCTACCACAAGAGAAAAACTACAACAATGGGTGACGCCGTCAAAATGATATTAATATAAAGCCAGACTCTTTTTAAAATAACTTTTTGAAACTAGTATTTACTAGACTATAATGACTTGACTATAATTCCAAATCATGCTAGATAAAAAATTGTTGCAGTTCTGTAAAAAGTTAATTAATTATTATTTTATTATTAAGAAACAAATAAATATTAAACGATGGATGTCCAATAAAACAGTTTCTGTTAAAAACTTGTATCTATATTTTAGGTAGTGATGCTGCTCTGTCTGATTATATCATGTGTAACTAGCTCTCTGTTTTCATCAAGTTATATAAATAGTTTGTTTTCATACACTCTCAGTGTTGGGCCAACACTGCATGAAGGAAATTACATAAATTACTTCCTGAGCAACTGACACTCATGCACACAATTCCACATATGATTTGTTGATAATATAAATATCTGTAAGAACAAAGTGCTTTCTCCTTCTTATTTGTGGTTTATAATTTTAATATTTTTCACCCATATTGCAGTGCATGCAATATGGGTCTGTAGACATTTCCCCCAAAAATACATGAATAACCTCTATCATTGATAATAATAATAATAATAATAATAATAATAATAATAATAATAATAATAACCACAAATGTGCTTGCACACATTTAAATTTAGCGCAGGGACGTTAAACATAAGTAGTTTAACATTAGCACACAAATCTGAAGAAAGATTTAACTCGTCAGAGTGTTGATTAAAAAAATTGTAAAAATGAAAAAAAAAAATCTCTGTGCTCCTGCAATATGGCTTAGAATTAAAGACATATTTATAATGTTTTTAACATTTGGCATTTTTTCATGACAAATAATTGAGTTTATTAGTTTATTTCTATGTTCCTATATTGTGCTGAAAGTAAAATAATTCTCATTCTCTTTATTTTAAATATGCTCCGTAAATGAAAATGTAATAGACAAATTGTCATCATAAATCATTAATTTTGAAGGTTACATTTTGGTATTAACTTTGACTTAAAATTATTTGTAATTCTCCTAATTAAAAAATAATGTATGTGAATGGTCAGCTTTCTCTCTGTGTATCAACACCCGCTGATGTCTGACTGCCTGCCTAACTGACAAAGGCTTCATTTTTCTAATTTGTTCTTGTAGGTACTCTTATATTCCTAAAAATGCATGGAATCTAACAGTTTGGAATATATTTCCTCAGAATAATATGTATGATCTTAAGTATGACAGTGAAGTTCTAAAAACAAACAAAAGAAAGAGAACGAGCCTTACCTCGGACGAGTATTCTCCGACAGTAGTCCGGGTCCCCCGAGCTTCCCCTGTTCTTCTCGCAGTTGTCCACGGTCCCAGAGGGGGAAAAGGAGTCCTGCTGCTCCTTGAGGAAGCTTTTGGACAAGCTTCCCTGGGAGTCCTTGTCATCTTTCCCCTTCTTTAGTCCATTCTTCAGCCCCATCCCTTCCGTCTCTTGGTTGTACCTGACCTCCATGCTCAGTTTATCCTCTTGGACCTGCAGCTTGTCCGCCTCTTTTTTCCTTTGTCAGGTGAAAAAAAAAAGATTACGGAGAACACTGTGCACCAGATCGCCTGGACAGTGTAGGTTTTAGTTTCAAAACAGCACCTTTCAGCAGGGCAGAGTCAGCTATCTAATGTTTGGTGAAATACTTCAGTCACCCGACCAAGGAGCCCTATTATCACTGACCAAACTCCCTTGCCCAATGATCATGGACTTCTCAGTGAAACTCAAACAGTAATTCAATGCCCTCCTTTCCTCGTTACATAGACATCAGGCTGATAGATGATCTCCAAATAATCAGAGCCATGGATGCGCACTCGCTGTTGCAATTGATTACGGTAATTTAGCTGCCTCCACATTTGCGTAACCTCATGAATACACTAAATTGTTTGGGGAAATAGATCAGGTCTTGATAGAGGGGTTTGCTTGTCCTGTCCCCCTCAGTTTGCCTGCTCTCAGCCCAGAGAATCAAGACAAATGATTGGTCTTGTCTCGCAACCAAGCGTCCCTGAACCCCACATGAACGCACACAATCACAGGGGTACGACTCTTCCAGACCTGAAAAAAGTTCCCGGGTGCTTCATTCTTCCATCCACAGAACACAGATAGACTTTTTTCCCCCGACTTTTCATAGCACACCTGATTGCCACAGCATGTCAGCGAACTTTGATCCCGTTTTTCCCTTTAGCTCTCTCACTAATCAACAGAATTCTGCAATGTGCGTATTTCACCACTATGCCATTGCAGGAGCAAGAGACTCTGGGAGAGAGCCAGAGAGAGGGAGAGAGAGACAGGTGAAAAGGATAACGAACAAATCCACGTCGTTCAAAATTTATGAAGGCAATGACCCAGCTGTGGAACTACACCGTGATCTGCTTTAACAGGAATTGTGTTGGAGTTTCCTGTGTTGTCCTGTGCTCATTCAGAAAGCTAAGTAGTGCAACCCAATGAGGTCCCAGCCGCTAATGCCACATTCTTCAGTATTCAAATGATTGCACCCCAGACGCCATCTTCGGCTCTCATAATCTTAACCTGCACATTTGAAAAAGACAAAAAAGGGGAACAAAACTTGTCATTAATGCTTAGGCTACCTACTCTCTCTCTCTCTCTCTCTCTCTCTCTCTCTCTCTCGCTCTCTTGCTCTCTCACTCATGCATACCTCTGGGATGGCCCCTACCTCTCTCCACCACTCGCCTTCCAGCCCACTACCCACCCACCCAACCACCAACTCTTAGCTATTTTCATTGTCAGTGCAACAATATCTCTGAACACAGCAGTGGCCAGTAATCCAATAAGACCATTGATTAGGCCACAATGAATCAATTCAAATCTGTGGCCTAGTGCAAGGAGCATTCTCTTGCCCTTCTTGTCACCTTAGCTGGCCAGAAGCCCTCTTCAAGCTGCCCCCCTCCCTGAGTGCCATTCATGCCTTTATGGGAAACAGAGAGGAAAAGGAGTGAAAGATGGCAATTATCTAATTGGACTATTAACAAACAATTCTGTGAGTGTGGCTGCCCGGCAGCAGTCTTGGGGTGGGTTTAAGGGCTGCATGTTGGACTAACTTTATTCACTGAGTGTTTGGGGGGCTGTTGCTTGTTGAGTGGGCAGGATCCATTGTTTGAGAAAGGTAAAAAGGAGGCTAAAAAGGGAGCGACTAAAGGGGACCTGGGCTTCTCAAGCTGTGCTGCAGAGCCCCAGCCTGGGAAATAGATTGAGGATGCAGCATCTTGGCCTCTCAGCTGCACACAATGGAAGAGGAGGAGAAAAGACTGATGTGTTCAGTTTCTAGATGCCCCAAAATATCACACACTCAGCTCTGCAGTGTGCAAAGAATACTCCATGTATACTGCATGACACAATGTAAAACATACACGTTTTCCCATGGTGACTCACCAACACTGTGTTTCAAGTGATTATGATTCTGTGATTTTTGGTATTTTAACTGATGGATTAGTTGAATTAAATGGCACTTTTTAAATGATGTTTTGTAATTTGTAAATTATTCACACTGACGCATATATTATAGTGCAAGTCCTATGAAAAATTTGAATTATATGTTCCTGTTGTAGTCTATTCCAGGGCTCACTAGGGAAGAAAAAATTCTGAGTCTCCACTTGTAGATAAAGATTTCCTCCAGGAGGCACCCTGGACCTGTTGAGATCTACACTCACAACAAAAGGGTTGCATATTGAACCAGATAGTGACCCTACAGTATAGCTTGTACCACTGCTGAAACCTTTTTGGTGCCATAAAGACTATCTGCCAGTTTCAATACTGCTCAAAATGACCAGTACAAAAAGGGATAAATCCTAATGTTTTATTTGTTGACTGCCATTATGTGAGGAGGGTGTGCTCATACAGGTTGCAAAGCTTTGTTTGCCAGTTGTGTCACTAAATCTACAGCCTTTGGCTGGTGTCGATCTGTTACAATTGCTCTGCGTGACCTTGTTCATTGTGCCACTTTAAAATAGCTGTCTTTGGAGAAACAGTGGAGACAGTGACTTCAGGAAACCTAAATCAGGTGGATTCAGTGAGTGATGACACGATGGGTTTTGTTTCAGTCACATGGTGATGGTTACTTGCACAATATGAACTCAGAAAGTGAGGAAAATCAGGGAGGAGCTCTGTAGCATATGACAACCAGGCACACAGACGGCTGCTTACAGTAGACAGGCAGCTTCATGAGTGAGTTACTATGGATATGAGGTTGCTCTATGACAACTAAGAAAATCAAACACATCAATGTCTTTTACAAATTGTTGCATAAATAATGCAGTAATAATTACATTTGTCTTTCAGATTGTTAATCAGTCCAATAGATTCAATATTTTTCCATCATAAGCATGTTTGTCAGACTAATTTGACATTTTAGTGTGTGTGTGTGTGTGTGTGTGTGTGTGTGTGTGTGTGTGTGTGTGGTAAAAATGCCTGCTCCTCAGTTCCTTTTCAAAAATGTGTCTATGTGTGTGTTAGCAAGGTAGCTAGCTAGCTAAAATTGATGTGTATGCTTGTGGCAGGCGCAGACTGTTACAGCTCAACATTAATTATTCTGTTTCCATTTGTAGTGACCAATCATGTTTGTGCAGGCTTTGGTTGTAGCAATCTGTGTGAAACATATCATCCAAAATATAATGTCAGATCTCATCAGCTTTTTATTTCCTTTATATCTGCATGCATATGAAACATTGGGCATTTGGCCAACATCAAGCACAGGTTTTTTTTTGTGGGCAAGTTTTTCCTCACTGGAACCGAGGGTCTAAGGACAGAGGGTGTCACTCCCTGTACAGATTGTAAAGCCCTCTGAGGCTGAATGTGTTTTGTGACTTTGGGCTATACAAATAAAATTTGATTTGATTTGATTTACCTTGACTTGTGGCCTAACTAACCACTGGCACATTTTGTTTTACATTTGCTGACTGCAGGTCCTTTATTGTTGGCTTATTAAGTTCACATTAAAACTGTGAACTTCTACAAAAAAAGACTACAAAAAATACACACACGCACAGAAGCTGGAATTCAGTCAAAGACAGCAGTTTCTCAATGAAATAAAGTGTAACAATATATCAAGGTTCAATATTTAAACCCTCACTATATATTTATCATTTGCTGCATTTGATATTTTCTCCATCTATTCCATTTTTGCTATTGCATGCATCATTTTAACAATGACCTTTAAAATGCTGAGCAATGTGCAGGGCTATAATGTGACCCAGCTCTGCGCAGTTTTCAGTATTTCAACACAGGAAATTAGTTGTTCTCTGAGCACATTTAATGTCTGGTTACAAATAAATGTGTTCCAGAAAATCGAATCAAACCCTAAACTGCCGAAGCTGGCTGAGCAGAACAGTGAGGTGGCAATTCAGGATTTTTCATGGGAGGAAATGGTTCCTTTAGTTACACGACCTGTTCAGATGCCAGCGTGTATATTTGTCATGTTTCTCCTCTGCTATGACTGCAGCAGACATACAAAGTCAGTTGACACAATCCAGACAGACTGCAGAAATGACTAATGTGCAGGTAATGCATAATGCTATGAGTTAGAATGTTATGATATGAAATTAGGACTCAAAACTGCTGTCTGAACATTTTTGGTCTCATCTTTGGTCTCTTACTATGCCAATAGTACACCTTCACTTAATCTTGTTCTATTAAAGTTATATTTTAGTTTCTAATACAACAGATTATTAAATGAAAAACGTTTGAATGACTCCCCTTTAACACAAAGGCATTTAGACTTATTGTGAGTGAAAAAAAATCTTAATTATTTAGACTCACCCAGTTGGAGTTTCAACTCCTTTTCATCAGTCACCTGCACTTAATGAGACACTTGAGCTCATAAGCCTTGATAGTTCTGGAGGCAGTGTGGCAACAGCTGTTACCAGGCTGTTCTCCACATTCATATTCACACAGTGTGAGAAGGTCACGTCACACATATAAACAGATCCAAAAGGCAAAAGTTAATTAAATGCATGTTTTCCCAGCTCAGGATATTCTTTTTTCAACATCACACCAAAACTCAATGAGACTTTAGCATGTGTCATCTTTAGCCCACAGTCAGGACAGGAAGACTGCTGCACCTTTCATTCACATTAAATGAGTTCCTCACTATCATTTAGGTACTGGTTGAAATCAGTGTCTGGTTCGCACGGACATGCAGACCATTTTCACCACAGGACTTCACATCTCCATCCTCACATTTCCTCTCCTATAGTTTGGTCAGCTTTATGAATCCATTTACTTTGACGACACTTTGGATCCAGCAGCAGTGGAGTCAGAAACCCTGAGCTTCTGCAAGGTAAAATTACATATTCTGTCCATGAAATCTGGTGGCTTTGTCACAGCTGCTGCACCATCTGCATAAAGGTGGCTGCAGGATTTGCACTCCCGATTGTTGAAAACATGCTTCTTCCAAAACAAAATATGCTCATTTATATTGACAAATCTTCAAAAGCCTCCTCTCTAAAATTTCATCCAACTGCAAAGAAAACTCACCAGCTTGGTTCATTCTTTCACCACTTGTCTAGTAACATTTTATTGGACATATCATCGATCGGGCAGGACACTGTTGTCTGACAATTGAACTGTCTTGAGTGCGTCAGCTGCTTTGTCAGTCATAGTCAAGAGAATGAGATATTCTTCACTGAATGTGGCTCTTTTGAATTAGCCGCAAGTTATGGCACAGCGTGAGACACATACAGAGTATTTTAGCGACGACTTTTATGAATTTATGAAATGACTTTTAATATCTGATCAGCATTTTGGAAAAAAAAAGTGTAATTCCCAATCATTCCATGTGCCCCCTCCAAGCTGCATACCAAGTACTCCTGGGGGTACACGTACCCCTGTTTGGGAACCACTGCTTCAACACAAGGTAGGTCGCTGTGGAGAGTGCAGGCCTTGAAGAGCCTTGATGTCTGAACGATAACATGGTAACTCAAGATGAATGGTTACATTCAAAGCCTGCTTTATGTTTACAAATGTGGTGATTATGTTCCAGAGTAAGAGAGCAAGCTGTTCTTGAACCCTCTAAATAAAGAGCTTCTTTCCATCGATGGCAGCTGAGCTCAAAAACTGTTGAGCACTGATGGTTTTCACTGCAAGCATGGAATTTTTCTCCTGCTTTCCTCGCCGTTAGTTCAAAATCCTTGGTACCTTATAAACATGGAGTGCTTGTAGTCAGGGATGGTGTTGTGAAAACAAACTTTCCTATTAATCAACCTTAATTGGAGCTGATCAAGTTCACACAGTGGGTTTTAACTCTGAGCAGTTTGGACAACTGAGCTAATAATTAGAATTAATTGTTGTGTGTTAGTTTCTGGAGTAGGAAAGTTTCACCATTCTCATTCCAGTGACAAGTCTATTGTTAATGGGCACTGAAGGCTTCAGGTGGAAATACACTAAAGCATTAAGAAAAACTACAATGTCCTGCTGTTTTGAAATATTACTGAGCCTTTTTTTAAAAAAAAAAAAAATGAAAGTAGTATTTTCAACCTGTCTTTTTAAAGATTGCGTGATGGTGCGGCACTGCCTCACAAATTTGAAATGTTTTATGCAAAGTAAAGCAAAGGCTACATATTCCTTCACACAAGAACTGTCTGCACAATATATAACTACAGTGGCTCAAGCCTGTTTTTTCACCTGCAGAGGGAAAGTCCCTACAATGTTTTCACTCGAGGTGCAAGAGATTCTTTAAACTCTTTGCTCCACTCAGGCTCAGCAGGCTTTTTTTTTTTTTTAAACAGGCGTAATTTAAATGGGCTGCCCACCAGGTGATTGAGCAGACCACCTTCATTAATACCATTCCCTGAACTGTTTTACTTCTCCTGAGATGTTTCATTTTCTGGACAAAACAAAACAAAATCTATTTTTTGTTTTTTTGTGCTTTTTTACTTTGTTTAATATTTATGTGTAACACTTTTAAGTAGCTGAGCTCAACAATATCTCTGTGGATGTTTTCCAGGTTTAAATCTACAAAAACAAAAACAAAAAGTAGATTTAAACTGCCTTCACATTGTTAGTGGAATTTTATTAAAAACATAAGCAAATTCTCTCATTACATTATGATGTGGAATAAAGACTATATATTTTATGAATGTACAGAAAAGTGACTAATATATAACTCACTCTGTCACGTGTAGTTTTGTGATTTGAAAGACAGAAAATATCTCGGAGCGGTTGTAGTAATTTGCTGTTGATAATACAATCTTTCAAAGTGTGTCGTACCAGACAGACTGAAACCAGCAACAAAGCCTCTGCACTATTTGATTTTTTCTGTACATTCTCTGTTAGTAGTTTTAGATAACACTCTTTTGTCCCACAGACAGCACATTGCTGCAGTAATTGTCACAGGTGTAATTTGAGCAGTTCCTTTGTGTCTCTGCAACAGTTACGTCCCCATTGGCAGTCATAGTGTGCATCGAGACTAAAGCGTGAGGGGAACAATGGAAAGCATCATAAAAGCTTTGAAAATAAATCATGTCTTTTTCTTCCTCACTCTCACCACCATTTGTCAGAACACAGATGGATTTTTTTTTTATAAAAAAAAAATCAAATCTTTTGGGAGTGTTTGAAAACACTGCAGTGTTGACTGTGAAGCTGCCCTGTGCTCTGTTTAACCTCATTTTAACTGTATCGGGTGATAAAGAATTACAGCAGATTATTCCTGCTGGGAGCTGCAGTGATTAAGTAGTATACAGCTGTTGGACAGTAACCTCTAAGAAGCCAGCACGTTGTGAGTGAGGAACTATTTATTGGCTGGGCCCCTCGCGCTCCATCTCTTGCTCTGTTAAAAAATAATTTCTCTCTATGTCTACACAGGGAGCACACAGAATGAGAGAATAAAATGGTGGTCCTGCAAGGATACTATTTAGTTGTATATACTATATATATATATACTATTTGGTTGAAACAATTGATACTTATTCCTGTTAATAATTCAGGTCTAAGAAAAGATAGATGCATCCACATGCATTCATTAAATGATCAGCTCTCAATAGAAGATAAACACAAAATAATCACATTCATTCAAAAAAAGTCAATAGTTGCATCCATTTATTGCATGACAATTTGTTAAGTCAACTCAAGTTTATTTTATTTATGTAGCCACAAATCACATCACATCTCAAAGGTGCAAATTTACAGTCTGTATAAACGCACACACTTTTTATTCATAGATCTAAATGTTGTGTAGACAGTAACGTTATGCTATAGAGGAAAACAATGACAATATTAGGTACTTGTAACTTGCAAACATGTATGAAGAATATCAGAGAAGACATTAAATCAGTCAGGTGCCATCAGGCAAGTAAGAACCCTAAAACCTGCTCTGTAGCACAAAGACAGACCACACACAAAAGATCATTCAGAACAGACGGCAGATGCTGAAAAAAGGATGAAGCACTTAATTGCAGACAATACATGAAAGTGTTATTATTAAGTTAGAAGTATGACAGGAAAAAGGTCAGAAACGTTTTCCTGTTTTCTTCAGAGCCCCGTGCTGCTCCATGAAGTCAAAGTGTTGGCCTGTATTCATTGGAGGACTGATTTATGTAGTAGGTCTATAGTATGTCTCAAGATCATCTACTACACATCAAGCCAGTGTGTGAGGAGCTGTTAAACAAATACAGTCAGTGTAAAGGCAGAAACACAATCCAGTGACCTGAACACATACAAACAAATTAAAACACACAGGCACAATGTTACTCGTATGAATTGAAAATTGTGGGCAAGATAAAGAGATACACACATCTTATATTGAGACATCTCCTCACAGACGAACATTCACAACAATTAAAAGAGCTTAGAAGATTTCACAAGTGCATGAAAATATGCTCATGTTTTCACTGTCATACAAGCGATGGTCAAACATTTTCTTCGAGATGTTCAAAGCAGGAAAATCGATGTTAGTATACAGCAGCACGTTTTCCCGAAACAAAACAGAGCAGTCACATACAAGCAACAATAAACACCTCGATAAAAGGGAGGCATGGAAACATTTTAGCCCTTCATCTCTTCTGTTTCTGGATTTCTCAGTTGCAGCAACATCTTTGACAAGATGGTTTTCATCAATCAGCGGGACGTTTAAGAACTATCTTTATGTCAGGTTGCTCGGATCAAAGCAAAATAACCGCCTTACTGAGAGATGATCATACTCATACTTGGAGAATAGGTGGAAGCGCTCACAGTCAGTGGTTGGAACTGACTTTGGCTGATGGATGAATAAGATATATCACTTTTATAATCCTTTATCCCAGTGCATCATTTACCTAAAAGTATTCACACATTCTCATACATCCCACAGACAAAGGAACGTGATTCAGTCTGGTAATGTCTCATCTAATCAAAACATCCTTTTGATTTCACTTTTGCCACATAAAAGATGTCCTTGGTGCTTCATTAACTTTCAGTATTTTATTCTCTTTTTTCTTTCTTTTTTTTTTTTGCATGTGATAAACTAAACTTTGTCTAAGTACCTCTATTACACTAAACTGCTGTAAATACATGTTTAATTCAGACTTGCCCACATTCCGTGTATGTTGTTTAAGATGATGATGGAATTCAGATGAAAGTGTGTAGAAAAACGCTGTACAAATACAGCTGATATCATTTGTTCATTAATATCTATGTCCACAAAATTCATCAGCAACACATGGAATTATTTATTAACCATCACAATCAATCGTGTAAACATTCAGAATTTGTTTTTGGTTTTAGCTTCTTAGATGTGTGAATTTAGATTTTTTTTCTCATTTATATTTTTGTAAATATTCAGACAACACAATTCATTTGAAGTTTTATATTTGATGTTTCATAAGCAAATCTATAGATTAATCAATAATGATAATAATCAGAATTTGTAGCCCTAATTTCAAAATAACTGCTTATTAATAGAAACCCACCCTATTCACTCTATATGTTTAAAGTATATTAATTGTAAGAAAACATTTTAAAGCACAACATTGTTATGATGTAGACAATTCTTCCTATCACGTGAAAGCAATGGTCTCTGTATGAGTATGAAAATACACAGGAAATGATGTAACATACTCAGTCTAGTGATTAGTCAGAGTCTCAGAGTCCCTAGGAGAACCTGTTTTAACAAAGCGAGGGCACCTCACCGACATTTTTTAGGATGTCAAACATAATGTTCAGATGGTGACAACAATAAAACAAACATTTGTCTGCTCATCAGCACTATCAGTATCTCATTCTCCTGGCTTTACTGACCAGGGCTGCAGGCAGGATTTTAGAAACACTGAGGTCATGAGTTTAGATCACCACCTCATAAACTGTGAACTATACTAAAAACACTTTTTCCGTTCAGTTATATTTTCTGGAAATATTAACTAATAATATCAAATAGGAAAATAACCCACAACAATAATAATAATTGAATTTGAAAACAATGTAATGTAAAGATATTTTGTCTAAAGAAAATGTGAGATCATTACAGCTCACTCAGACACAATGCTGAGGACATGAAGTCTGTGTTCTCCATTGTAGCCATGGTCCTCACCCTAACAGGCCCCCTATGTGTCAGTAAGTTATTTAAAATGGCCGAGCAGACTCAGACACTAGCTTCTCTCCCTGATCACATTTCTCACCTAGAACAAACAAACAAAAGAACTTTGTTCCGTGACTAAACCATTGCCCCTGCTCCATTTAATTTGCTGTATCAGCGACGGGTGGGCAAATGTTGTTTGATTTACATCTAATCATATTCTGATTTGCTATTCTTCCAGCCCACAATCAAAAAGCTATTCACTGCTATAAATCATGATGCTGGAATACATGTCAGTCAGATTTGCATATGAAGGCAGGATTCCTGGGCTGAGGGCCATCAAACAGAAGTTTGTGGAACACAGAATCAGATTGCTGGTCAGTTCTGAGACATTTCAGTATTAGTTGAGATGTGTGACTATTAAGCCTCTGGGGCCCTCATGTGGCCTTTGAAGGTAATGCTCCCCGAGGCAGTAAAAGGCCTAAGATTTAATGTCACTCATCAAGATTTTGATCAGCTCTAAACTATGCAGTAAAGACACTAAATATATATGTTACCTCTGATCCTTGCTTAATGAATAGAATGTCCGTTTATTAAGATATTCCACCTATGGATTTGTTTATTTGTAACATATCAGCAGTCTCTGTTTGTCTGTAGATGTGGGACACAAACAGATTCATCAACATGCCTAAATTGAACTAAACCTTAGCCACAGCAGAAGCTGTCTCCAAACTATGTGTAGTTAGACAATCCAAATAATGTATTACCTGTCTCTTTGTTGTACCTGTAAATTAATTAGATTTTATTGTGCTTCATTGTATGGTTCACTTAAAAGAGTGAAACTTTGTGGATTGTCCATATAAAAGGCATATAAACTGCTGTAAGTAAAAATGACAGTGAAATAGTGCTACATGATTTTGTCTAACTCAAATGACAGGTTATTTCTCCCTGGATCTGGCAACAGCTCTCAGGATTAGGCTACAGAAAAAGTTTAGTTTATTATATTATTGCTGTGGTTGTTAAGGTTTGGGCCACAAAAACATAATCCGTTTTATACTTTAAGACAGGATGCATTTCACACTGTACTCTTTCTATTAGTACTGCTAGCATGTACTCACTTGCAATGTTAGCATAGTGATGTTTAGCAGGTATAATGGTTATTAGTGTGTTAACATGATGTTAAGTACAAATATAGCTGAGACTGACAGGAATGTTTGTAGAGTAAAAGTTCACAGAATAGAGGGTTTGGCTTTAAATGATCAATAATGAAACATTTTGATGACATTAAAAGTGTAATAATGTATTGAAATAAATGAATATATTCTCATTTAAATATTTGGCTGGAGTGGCTATTGTCTTTCCCTTTGACTGTGTGCAGGGAAAAACACATGAGAAAAACATGAAAGGCCCTGAAAGAGCTCAGCATTATTCTGTCAGTTCTGTGTGGGAAAGGCCCTGCCCAGATGGAGTAACAAAGGCACAGCAAAGAAGCTGAATACAAAAGGAGAGAGAGAGAGAGAGAGAGAGAGAGAGAGAGAGAGAGAGAGAGAGAGAGAGAGAGAGAGACGACTTTCAGCCAAACTAGAGTAAGACCAACATACACTCCCCATCCCATTCTGAATACCATGAATCAGAATCCGTAGAGCCAAATACATGGTTGTATAATAACCGGAATGATGCTGTTGTCTCCTGTATGTACAGTAGGTGGCACTGTGTAATTATCAGAAGCTCCGGTGTAAAGGTAGGAAGTGACCATTGTTGTCAGGTGTTTTTGACACTGGAAGCACAAAAGGTTGGTGAATAAATGATGCTGTGGGGAATGGTACACCTCAGGAGAGGTGTCATAAGTCCAGCATTATTCACAGTAATGATAAAATAAATAATAAAAGAAAAATGATATATCTGACAGTATACTGCCAGGCGTGGGAAGGTCTCTGTTTGCAGATGATAAAGAACATATAATTGAGAAGCTATGGAATAAACCAAGTGGAAAATGGGGACCAGAATGTTTTAAGTTTTCTGTTGATAAAAGTAAAGTGATGTGCTTCTCACATAAGAAATCAGTGAAAATATGATAATAATTATTATTATTTCTTGTTTTATGGCAGAATATAACACAAAATTAACACGCTGTAAAGTATTTATTTACAAACACACTTGACCTTATATACACAATAATAACACAGTAACACTATACACATCTACAAGAACAGAAGACCACTAATTAATTATGATTTCATGAGTAAATAATGTGTGTCGGGTGTCACGTGACAAATGAATAAATGCCACAAATCAGACATTGTTCATTTCCCAGTCCACAACTCTGTAGCTGAGCTACAGCTGTCACGTGACAAATGAACGAAAGAACGATTCATTTGTAATTCATTGTAATTGTACGACATGTTTGTGTTGATTGTTCTGTACATGTGGCATCCATTGCACGTCTGTCCGTCCTGGCAGAGGGATCCCTCCTCTGTGGCTCTTCCTGAGGTTTCTTCCACATTTTTTCCCTGTTAAAGGGTTTTTTGTGTCATTGGAACCGAGGGTCTAAGGACAGAGGGTGTCACTCCCTGTACAGATTGTAAAGCCCTCTGAGGCTGAATGTGTGTTGTGACTTTGGGCTATACAAATAAAATTTGATTTAATTTGATGATATGAATGATCCGGGTTTGTGAACAAATCATTCCTGTCCTGCTGACTGAGCTTATGCAGCTGCCATGTGGCGAGGGAAGGTGCTACATGAAAATGAACAAATCACTCACTGAGACGACTCAATACTCTTGAGTCATATAAAAGATTAGCTCATATTGAATGAATTGTTCACAAACAACACATCACTATTCTTTAGAACCTTCTAAATTTAGAAGGATAGAACCTTCTGTGTCAGCACTGACAACCACTCTTCCCAGTCACAACGGTGTACCTCAAGGGTTTCACTGCGGATGATACTCAGATATATCTGCCGATAAATCCTACCACTGACTCCATAAATACATTAACAAGTTGTTTGGCCGATGTTAAAACATGGCTTTCGTAAAACTTTCTCTGCCTCAATGAAAATAAAACTGAGATCCTGGTACTTAATCCCTCTCGCCATCCACCAGTGTCACCTGACACCATTTCTTCTCTCCTTGGTTCTATGGCACCTTACTTGAAACCTCATGTTAAGAATCTTGGTGTTATTTTTTATTCTTCTTTTAAATTAGATTTGCAGATAAACTCAGCTGTCAAAGCAAGTTTTTTATCAATTAAGAGTTTTAGCCAAGGTCAAATCCTTCCTTTCCCATAGAGACTTTGAGAAGGTCACTCAGGCTTTTGTTTCCTCCAGGCTTGACTACTCCAATTCCTTGTATGTTGGAATGAGCCAAACACAAATATCTAGGCTACAGCTGGTTCAAAATGCTGCAACTAGGCTCCTGACTGGCACACGCAAGCGTGAACATCTCGCCTGTCCTGGCACCCTTACTTTGGTTACCAGTTTCTTATAGAATTGACTATAAATTACTACTGATTGTATATAAATGCCTAAAGGGTTTAGCCCTGGCCTATTTCACAGATGTTATCAATATATATGTCCACAACGCTTGCTCAGGTCAGTCGACTAACAACTATAAGTAGTTCCAAGGTCTAGACTGGCACTCAGGGCCAACAGGGCTTTCTCAGTCGCAGCTCCAAAACTATGGAACAGCCTCCCCCTCCAGATCAGGTTGGTAACCTGGCTACCAGCCTTCAAATCTGGATTAAAAACACATTTATTCACACTGTGGTATAGAGTTGGCCATTTTTTTTTGTTATTGTTCTACAGTATTTATTTTCATTCATTATTTATGTAATTGCTTAATTTGCTGTTAACTTGTTTAATTTATTTAGTTTTTTCTTCCTTTCTTCTAAATGTATTTTATTTTGTTTTGATGTTGTGCAGCACTTTGGGCAATGCCTTGTATTTAAATGTGCTATAAAAATAAATGGACTTATGACTTATTTAAATGAATACATTTACTGGAATTAAAACACATATACTGAATATAATATGACTCAGAATTTATTTAATATTATTGCCCTTTTGTGTTAACTGTCAAAGGGATATTGTATGATTTCTGCATTTAAACTACTACACATAGATATGCTAAAGGCTTATTTGTTTTATTATTTCACTTAGCTGATTCCAAGAGCAGAGGAGATCACAAAGAGCCTGGCAGAGATGATTGTTAAAGATCTGAAACCTTTTTCCATAATGGAGGATGATGGCTTCAAGAATTATAAAAGATACATTGCAAAATTCCAGGCAGAAAATCTTTAATGGAGGGGAAACAACCAGCTCTTTATGAAGACTGTGCTCAGGTTAGAAAGGCACTGAGTGGTTTGGACAATGTTGTGCTCACCAGTGACATGTGGACATGAAGAGCCACCGAGGCATATTTAATAGTCTCATGCCACATGTTTGATGAAAACTGGCAAATGGTGGCAAAAATGGGGCATAACGGACAAGATTCTGGCTGTTGTAACAGACAATGTTGCCAACATTGGTTGCTGCTATGCGCAAAGCAGGATAGACTACCCATGTTTTGCACACACTTTAAATTTGGTGGTAAAAGCTCTGCCTGCCTTGCTTGAGCTTCCGCAGAAAAGCAGTGCTATTGTCGCTTTCTTTCATCACAGCACTAAAGCTACAGACAAGCTCAAAAACATCCAGAAGCAGCAGAAGTTCCCTGAACAAAACTCAAAAAAACTAAAGAAACTAATTCAGGCACTTGAGACAAGGTGGAACTTTGTATTCTACAGGTGGGAGAGATTGCTTGAGCAAAAGGAGGCAGTTACTACAGTCCTCTGTCTCCTTGGAAAGAGCTCACTTTGTCTAAATGAGGAAGAATGTTCTGTCATCCGTCTCTCCATCAATGCACTGAGACCATGTGGGGAAGCAACCAGAGAGATATCAGCTGAAAAATATGTTTCTGTGTCCAAGGTCATTCCTCTGGTGTCACTGCTTCTCAGAACCAGTAGAGCCTCAAGGTAGCAAGCTAGCTGCTCAGCTGTCAGGGCATTGTCACCGTCGTTTCAACTCTAATGAAACATTTTATGGTCTTGCTGTCTGCAGCTTCTTGGACAACAGATTTAAAATCCCTGCAAACGTTGTCCTTGTAAGAGCTCAGCTTCTAACTGAAATGCAGTCTGAGTCAGATGTCAGCACATTCATCATCTGCCCCCAGCTCTGCCCCCAGTTCTGCCACCATCTCTGCCCCAACTCCTGAAATTACCTCAAGGTTGTTTGGAGGGGCCGCTTCATTTCCACCTGCAGCAAAAGCTGGGATATGGGAAGAATTTGACTGTAAAGTCCTAGCCTCTCAGCAGCATCAGTCAACTGGCACTGATGCCCTAATGTGCAGATACACTGAGGAAAGGCCAATTCTTCGGGATCAGGATCCACTGCTTTGGTGGAAAAACTATGAACAAACATTCCCCTCTCTCAGTAAACTTAGATAAAAAAAAAAAAAAAAACCTGTCAGCGGTTGCAACAGCAGTGCCAGCTGAGAGGATTTTTTCAAAAGCAGGACAGTTAGTCACAAACAAAGTCCATTAAAGGCAAAAAATGCTAATATGATGCTGTTCTTGAACAAAAACCTGTAACCAAAACCTTTGTTCTGCAGCATATTATTTAGATTTTCACCAGAATTTTTATTTAATTTTTGTATTATAGTTTTTCAACAGTACTTGTTTGTTTTAATTTGTTTACTGGTTGCGCACACTTTTTAATTAAGATTTTTCTGGAAAAAAATAGATAATAAAGCATTTTCCATTCTATATTCTAGAAACTTTGTCCTAATTCGGTCCTGGATTTTAACTAATCAATAATAAAAAAGGAAACAGCACAAAAAACATTTAAGGACATGAGAATGAATTGAGATTTAGTAATTCAATGATGCATCCACCTTATTTATTGCAAAGTATCGACCCGTATTTACTTGGTGTCGGATCGATACCAAAATATGCAGTATCACACACCACTACCACAAATGCTGGCGGCCCATTGTTCATGCCATAACGTACTACACACTCTCTATTGAAGCACTGCACCAGCTATTAAGGGGCAAAACCCCTACCTCAAAGGCAGTGAAAGATCTTCTCCAGTTCCCAGAGGAGATGACAGTGGCACAACACGCAGATGTCTGCTACCTCAAGCACTACATTGTTGAGCCTGATTAACAAACTCTTCAGAACTTCTTGAGATTTTGCACTGGATCAAATGTGGTGGAAGATGCCATCCAAGTGGAATTCATTGATACATCAGAGTTCCAGTGCAGGCCACAAGCTCACACATGTGGATACATTTTGAAATTGCCTGTGGGTTACTACAATTACACAGACCTCAGAAATGATTTCAATATGTGCTAAGTAGTGCTGTGCGGGTAATGGATGTAGTGTAGATTTCTATTCTATTTTATCTCATCTCAGGTTGAAGTAACCTGTAAAAGCTTTCCCCTTCACTGGCTCAGATATTCCTAGATTAATCTGTAATTTTCGATCTTCTAACAGGCAACAAGGGAATAATTCATTTTCTTATGCATTTTTGTCATCTTTATGCAGATGTGTAATGTTTCGTATGACTGTTAAGACTATTATGTTTATTAATTACAGTATATGTTCATGCATCTGCATAGATATTGAAGAAAAAAAGTGTTTGAAATTGCCTGTGGATTGCAACAATTACCCATACTTCAGAGAGTTTAAGCATGTAAATTTTTTGTGTGGGTAAACAATGTAGTTTAGATTTAACCACATCTAAATGGACAGTTAATTCAGGTTAAAAACTTTAAATGCAGGAGTTTCCCCCCTGCACTGGCTCACATATTGCTAGGTTTCACTCCTGTTAATTTTCTTTCACTTAACAGGCAACAAAGGAATGATGCATTTTTGTGATTAGAGTGTTAATTTCTGTGCGGGTATTGTTTAGAATTAAACCCATATAAATATGCAGTTGACTCAGATTCAGGGTCTGTATATGCAAGATCCTTTTACTGGCTGAAATATTGCTAGGTTTCACTGCTGTTAACTTTCTTCCCCTGAACAGACAACAAAAGCACACTTCATTTTGTTAGACATTTGCAACAAGTGGGGGCTCTATCTCAATCTATATAGTTCTGATGACATTTAATTAAGAATCCTATAGCCATATACTAAACAGTGCATTTATTATTAAGTAAAATCAAAACATACCACAAAAGGTTGATTAATCTGTAACAGAGGTGCAACAGAGCAGAAAAGGCAGCAAAATCAGAATCCTCCTCCAAATCTGGATCTTTAGAGAGGACACACACAGAGAAACTATTACTGGAAGGTCCTTACTGTAGTAGGGTTGTAGTAGGATTTCATTTATAGTTCACTTTATATGAAAATTCAGTCCCAACAACTGCAGTAAATAGCTGTGACTGCAGTTGTTGGAGGACGCTGCAACGTATTGAAACTCTAGGAGTGTTTTGTGAATTGAAAAAAAATAACCTGACCTATTTCCTGGGTAACTTTGGGGAATGAGAAGCCAACTTGCATTACTTACAGATACTACTGGCCAGCATGATAGAAAAGTCATAAAGACCAGGGATTCATGTTTGAGGCACTGTGTACATTTTCATATTTGAAAGAAGTTGTTTAACCATTGTTAATTTGTGCCATTTTGTGCTGACAAACTGGCAGTAATATGGCCAGTAGTATGAACATTATCTATTCACAGTCTTTATGTCAGGATAACATGAATCCTCACTGGCTCAGAAGATCTTATGGCAGGAGACCTTTCATTTCCAAAATGTCTGGATCATGAGGGGAAAACACACACAGACAGACAAAGAATATTAGCCAGCTTACCATTGGAGACATAGATACATATACACATACATTCATTCTTACACAATAGTCTTATCATGACTGATGTGAACTTGGACTTGAACTACATAAAACATATCCATTCTCTGTATGTTTTGCCTCTGCCTGCCTACCTGTCCCTGAGTTTGCACCCCAGCAGCCGGTGATATCGTGTCACTCCTGGTTCTTCAGCCTTCTCATGATCACACAGGTGATGCACAGCTATAGGTTCTTTGTGAATGAGTGCTGTGTGAAGTACAGGGGCACAGTGAAGAATACGGTAAATTGATTGTTCTTGCATATAAAGTGTTTTTCTAGTATTATCAACCACTCAAAGCACTCTACAATACATGTCTATCATTCACCCATTTACACACTGATGGCAGGCTCTACCAGGGTGCCAACCCATGGGGAGCTCATGAGGGAGCCCTGATTATTTACGCACACATTCACACGCTAATGCACAGCATCCATGGCAACTTGGGGTTCAGTGCTTTGACAGAAGTCTGCCCAAAGAACTGGACTTAGCAAATTAAGGGCTGAACAGTACCCCTGACAGCCTGTGTGCACTTAATATGCTATGTTAAGGCCAGGCACAGCACAGGCCGATGCTGTTCAGTCTACCCATCACCACCAGAAAGAGAGCCTGTCTCAGCTGACTGAGACAGCCAACCTTTAAGGTCACTCTAAATGCAAAGTGGTCCCATACAGCAGACCTATAATGTGCTGCTGGCACATCTTCTAACTCTGGTTCTTTCCCAGTCGCCATACCCACACAATTCTCCGCAACAACTGACCCAATACCGTAAGTTTCGGACTATTGAGCACACTTAAGCCGCACCAGCTAAATTGTAAAAGAAAATAAATTTTGTAGATTTACAGGCTTGAATATAAGCTGCAGGTTTTCAGGATTTTAATTTAAGATATGTTTTTTTTTCAAACTGTGCCTGAAAATCAGCAGTACGGCACCAACATGCCATCAACACAGCACCAACACGCCATCAACGCGGGATGCGTTGGGAAGATTACGTGCAGTAGCTCTATGTCCTTCTTTGATAGCCAGATCGATTGCCTTTAACTTAAAAGCTGCATCATATGCATTTCTTCATGTGTTTTCCATGACAGTTCAAAATTAAAATCAATCAGTCTTTTTATAATCTCTCCCATGCTGGAGAAGCAAAGTTAGCTGTTGTTGTTGTTTCTTTTATTATTATCTTATTGTTTCTTTACACACGAGAATCCTGAACGTATTGAACGTGAGAGACTGTGCCACGGCCGTTCGCAGTGTGAGTTCTGTGTTAGGCACATGTACCGCCAACTTCTGCTCTGGAGTGTACACGTGTGCCTATGAAAGGAGCAGCGCATGAACCGAATGAAACACATGCGAATCGAACCGAGACAGTCGAACTGAACGGTTTGGATGGTTTTCATAACACTTCCATCACTAGTAGTGAGTGCTTCCATGGTGGTAAACACACGCCATGGGCCTGCCAGTAGCAACCTACTGCCTGTAATTGTCTTTGTCTTGCTACAATGACAGTGGAGGCTACATAAAACTAACACTGAGGCCAGGGGTCCCCCAGTGCCAAAGCCAGGACCTCAGGTGCTGGTCGAGGTGCAGGAGTTCCTGCATGCCACAAGCCCCTGAAGCATGCTCTTACCACTTCCCCTTTCTCTTAGAAAGGCTCCCGAGGCTTCCTGTGTGCAGCAGTGACTCTCCTGAGCCTGCTGCAACAGCCCAGCTGCATCTGGTCCAGAACTCAGTGGTGGTGCTTTCTCTTTCTTCCTTTCCACCAGCAACTTCAGCAGGCAGTCCCCTCCTAGCCGGAGCTGGAGCTGTTGCTCATGACCGTGAACAATATGCTGATATCGGGGAGATCCCAAGCCCACTGAGTGCGTAAGCACGCAAACTGTGGCCAATACACTGATATCAGGGATGATGGCTGTTGACAGCAGTCTGGCTGAGCTGATTTAGGGAGCACCGAGCATGTAAGATCACGAACTGCAAGCAATACACTAGTACCAGGGATGGCAGCCATTGACAACTGCCTAAGCTGGAGGTTTGGTACTGCTGCCAGCTGACCTTGGAAGTCTACACCTAACAGGGGCCATACCAGACACATTAACAGGGAGATGCTAGCTCAACTGGCTGGGTTATGCTGCAGATTGAAAGGTCCACGTTCAACAGGGGATCCACTGAGCATGTTAGCTCATGATCCATAAGCAATACACCGAAGGAATCACAACCGCTGATATTTGCCTGGCTGGAGTTTTTGCACTGCTGTTAGCCAACTTAAAGGCCTGCGCTCAGCATGGGTCCAACCAACCATGTCAGCTCATGAACCCACAAGCAATACGCTGTTATAGGAAATCACAGCCGCCATGGCCGCTCTCACCTCTTTTTTTTGAGACTATTAGTTTTCTGCCACCAGCAACCCTGTGGAAACTCATTTTTCTTTCTTTTTTTCTTTTGACAGCAGACATGCATGTATCATGCTCATCCTCGAAATGACTGGACCAAACCCACACAAAATCGTCCCTGTTGGCCCCTATCTATTTTATGCCCCTATCACCCCTGCAGGGGTGGGGCAGAAGCAACCAGAAAGCTCACTTCTTTGTTTACAAGCGGATATGTGGACACTAGCCTGCAGTGTGTTAGCCAATTAACTTTGTGGGAGAATGGCTCATTACAGAGGAGATGTCCGCCGCTAATTCGGACGACTTATTGAGCTGCTTGTGTTTCACACTGGAGCCAGCTCACCTGTGCTCGTCATGGCCCCACTGAGCACGTTAACTCATGAGACTGCGAGCAATACACTGGGGAAGAGAAGTGATGACGGCGCCCTGGGCTGCAGTATGTACAGACTCTCAGGTCTGCAGAACAGGTTCCCCACCGAGTGCATACAGTAAGCTCACGGAGCCGCAAGCAATACACTGGTTTCGGTGAGACCAGTTGTACTGGTTGGAATGAATGCTGCTGATTGACGACTTAAAGTCAGCACTCAACAGGGTCCCACCAGGCACATTAACTCACGAACACGCAAGCAATACGCCGGTATCGAGACTCCGTCAGTGGGACTTTTGTCTTTTTGCCACCAGCAATAGTGCAGAAAGGAAAGAGAGAAGAAAAGGACAGCATCCAGGGAGGCTGCACACCCACTTTCTGAAAACAGGTAACTGGATTCACGCTGCAACCAAAACACTCATACACACTACTCTGCAACACTTGAGTGTCACACTGCACCCTGACTCAGGTGGAGATCAAATAATCATTGATTCCACCCACGCTTTATAGGTAAACCTGACCTGCAGGGGGGTCATTCTCCATACATATGAAATATGTTTCACACATGAAGCAACAACAGGAAAATGTGTCACAAGTTCTCAAACTTTGCAAACAACACAGCTCTGTGACGCCGATGCTCCGTGTTTAGACTGTGTGGGTCACACATGCTTTAAACAATACCATTGGCTGTGTACTTAGACTTCCTGAGGTTAAATTTAATACCTTTTTAATACCTTCTAAATATTTTTTAAAACCTCACCTTACTTCTAGTCATATAGCAAAAACAGTATCGAAACCATAAGAATGTGAGATGCAGATGTAAGGTGTAATGAAATTTTCCAATGTATGACATTTTGATGATTTGACCTATTTGAGGTCTAGACAGCAGTAAGAGACATATACCACCATACCATATAAACCCTTAACAGCAGGGGTGCTTTGGCTAATAGGAGCAGGATCATCACACCCATCCTAGCTGTTTGAAAGCATGTTCTAATCACAGAGACTTCTTTTTTCATAGGCAGCTTCTATTTCTATGCCTTTAGTATTATACTTTGTCTCAAGATCATTATTTCAACATTCATCAGACCTTGATGAGACAGATTTCCACTACAAAGGATAAGCACTTTCACTTTGTGGCCAACAGAATCTCCACCATCAGGGAAACATCTTCTAAACCCTCACAGTGGAGAGCATAAGGAGGAATTGCTTGGATCCACAGGTTAAAGACCATGTTGTAGGATCAGAGTAGCCTGAGAAGACAGTTGGATGCTTCTGTGGTTAACCATTCAGAGAAAACCACTCAGGGCAGAAGACAGATGTGTGGCACCTAGAGTCTCTTACTAACAGCATTTCTATGTGAGGCTTATTGTGGTTTAAGGCCTGTGAATACAAAAAGCATGAAGAGTTCAGCTCAGCACGTTGTGACTTAACTTCTATCTTTGTTTCAGCTGTTTATGGAAATCAAGATATTTTCATGCTACTTCATTTGGATGTAGTTTCCATTTCATATGAAAATTTTTTTATCTTAATATCTTGACAGCCAAGAGTCCAGACAGTAGCAACTCATCAGGACTGCAATACAGCGGCTTTCTTGGTTGAGTGGACAACAGTCTTAATGGATAAGGTGAGAACAATGTATATTATTATCTTCTGAAGAATGTGCAACATAAGCTAAGCATGTTTCCATTTCCCTTTTTCTGGTTATTGTAGGAATTCTGTTGGTTTGTGTTTAGTGTAGCAAAAATACTAAGAGGTAAGGCAATAGACACAGCTTTTACTAATCCAAATTATTTTCACTTTCCACTGAATGAAATATTTAAAAGCAACACCACACTGTATTATGTGGCTAAGCCATTACATCAAGTTGGAATATTGCTGAAGGTTTATGCATCATTTCTTATATTGCCAAATATTCAACCTGCCATGCTGGAGACATATTGGTTTTGATGAATACTTGGCTTTA